>DF819320.1:0-26889 GCA_000836175.1 Taphrina flavorubra JCM 22207 | reverse complement strand
TGCAGCTTACCGTTGTCGCGTAGTGCATGTGTCTAACGCATCTATAGCGTCATCCAAGTCGATCACATCCGACAATTGACTGCTACGTATCGCGTATGGAGACGAAATTTGTGACGCGAGCTCGTTGTCGAACGACATGTCTTGGGTCAGCGTGCATAAGAGTGATCAAGAGCGCATAAGTATGCCTTCAGGACGCGAAAGTGCTCGAAAGGCTGCTCTACGACCCTAAGTGTGTACTTCTGAACCCAGTGACCCTCCGTGGCTTTCCAGTGGCTGAAATGGCTGCCAATCAAACCGCTACTGAGTCGGCTCGTGATCCCGTGGTTTATTATTTATATTATAATTTATTTATATCCGACTCATGTATAGCTATATATCCGTATATACGATATATATGGAGAATGTTCGTGTCGCGATGAATTTGTTGTGGCTCTCCACTTTCACGTGTGGCTGATTTTCGTAGTCAATTAATGCTTCAACGAAACTTGACTTTCTCTTGTCTGCTCTTCGTCTTCAGCACAGTCCTGTGCAAGAGCCTGGCAGTTGACAGCATCGATTTGTCTTCGTGACCTATCGGCGTGCTTGAGAGAAGAGTCGATTTCGATCATGTCGGTCGTTTTCGTGGGAAACATCCCGTATGACTATACAGAGGAGCAGCTCACCGACATCTTCAAGCAAATTGGACCAGTCAAGAACTTTCGACTCGTGTTTGACAAGGACAATGGGCGTGGTAAAGGGTATGGATTCTGCGAGTATCTAGATGCAGGAAATGCACAGAGCGCCGTTCGCAATCTGGACGGCTACGATGTGGGCAATAGACAATTGCGTGTCGCCTTTAGTGATTCGGATCAAAACAAGCTCAAGAGTGGTGCTGGAGCTGCATCGAGTGTTCCACCACCTCAGGCTATACCTCCAGAGTTTGCACAACAATTCGCTCGTGGTGGGAGTCTCCCCCCTCCGCTGCCGCCTCCTAGCCAGGGTAACGTTCTGCCTCCCTTGCCCGCAGGCACACAACCACCAGCTGGAGTGTCTGCGACCGATGCCATCTCACGTACACTGAGTACCATGCCAACGAATCAGCTGCTTGATGTCATTACACAATTCAAGGCACTCGTCCTCTCTAATCCGGCACAGGCCGAAGCTCTGCTGAAACAAGCTCCACCACTGAGTTATGCCGTGCTGCAGGCATTGCTTCTCATGAACCTCGTGGATGCAAAAGTCCTGGCTGGCGTCATCAGTGGAGGTTCTGCACCACCAAATCAGGCACCACCGATGGTGCAGCAGGCTCAGCAACCGCAGTACAGGAATTCGCCCACGCCTGTGCCGGTACAGCAGCTGCAATTTAGAAATTCGCCGGCACCATCGGCGGTTCAGCAAGCACCAGTACGAGCGCCGAGTGTCCAGCGAGATCCAAACACCGCCGCGTTGATCGCACAGGTCATGGCACTATCTGATGCTCAAATTAGTGGACTCCCGCAAGAGCAGCGCAACCAGATCCTAATGATCAAGCAGCAAGTCGCCGCCGGACTCATGTAGAACTAGAATCGTTGTACCACCAGTGAGCAAGCCTCGCCAAGCAAAGCAGCAACGAGAAGGACAGCTGAACGAATCGAGGGATCAAAGCGCGACTGATCGCGTGTTGATCAGAAGTGCGGGCAAACAAGCAAATCGCGTGCACATGAAACAAATCGCGACTCTTTCTCCTTTTCTCCTTCATCTGCACTACACTCTCCTGCATCTGGTCGCTATCGGTCCTCGATTCAGTCATCATCGGATTGCAACAAAAGTCTTGCGCTTCACGGTACTACAATTGACATCGTCGTCCGCGAGGCGACTGTGCTCAAGGAGGATTTAACCATTCGACTCCTTTATCTTTTGCCAAACATTACCAAGTCATGTCGCAGCAAGCATGAATTCTACGAAACGTGCTCGTGGAGGGGATGAGCCAAAAAGGATCTTCGCCATCGAATGCGAGGGTCAAAATGACAAGCGACGCAAGCTGGACAAGGATTACTCCTTTCAAGCGCTGAGGCACTGGTTCTGGTCAAAAATGCCGACACTGCCATCCTTCTCCTTGACGTCGCAAGAGAAGAAGCACGCGACGACGTCCATTGATTTCTGCTCGACCAAGAGTCTCGACAGCCTTGAGCGAGTATCGACCTCCAGCGCTTGGACTTTTGTGCAGCCGCAAATGATTCCCGATACGAACCACAATAAGAACAAGGAGCGCGGAACAATGGATGGAGGCTCAAAGACGAGTCTGCGCAGAAAAAAGCGCATCCCGACTACACGACATCGCGCATCCGCGCCATTTACCGTTGCAAAGAGCTGGCCGATGCATGAACCGGGACCATTACCGGCATATGCAGTGATTGAACAACACGAACAGATGGACGCCAAGCTGATTGATCTGTCTGAGCGTCTGGAAGAATTGGTCAAGAGTGGTCAGGAAGCACTCTTGCGATCGTCGACTGATTTTGCCAATTCGCTATGATGTTTCGCAACCAGCTCCAAGTATTTATACACTTATATACAATGACATTGCTATGCTTCGCCCTTTCGTAGTTTTCCATCATCAATCTAGTCTATATAATAGAATGATCCAGCATGCCTCTGCCTCTCGTACCGACAGCTGTTATGAGGGCATCACTTTACCCTTGGAGAATTGAATGCGCTGAGGTCGCCACAGGCCATGAATTGCGCGACCTGCGCGTCTTGCTGTTCATCGCGCCCAAAGTTTCCCTGAAAGTCCTGGCAGACGAGAAAGGTCTCCATGCTGGCGGGTCGGCTGGCGAGGGGTTTATGCCAGCTGACGTGTCGAAAGTGTCGTCGACACATTTCCTCCACGAGTTCTCTGTCCCCGCCACTACCACTACCACTATTGCTGGAAGCATTACTACCGGTGCCGGTACTACTAGAATTGCCGGCGTGGAGAAACATTTTTGCGATAAAGGTGCCGCGGGGACGGAGCGTCTTCACCACCAAGTCGAAGCAGGACTGAAAGAGTTGGTGGTGCAGATAAGTGTCTAGGTCATGGAGACCAGTGACGTCCGGTGCCCCGTCGCACACCACCAAGTCTGCTTTTTGTCGTGAGGGAAAGTGGGAGAGGATTAGGGGGGCCGTGGCGGGGTCCGTCAGGTCGGCTTGGATCTGTGTCGTGGCCGGGAGGGGTGCCATGGGCTGTAAATCCACACTCACCAGTACTCGTCCGTCACTGTCGTCGCCTTTACCATTTTCGTCGTGCCCGGAATGATGGTGATAGCGCTTGGTGAGGTGCTGGGAAATGACTTGTGACCAACTTCCCGGTGCAGCACACAAATCAATCACCCGCCGAATGTCGTCGTCGTCGTCGTCACCACTGCCATTGCCGTCAAGGAACCCATAGAGGGCGTCGAGTTGGATTAGTTTATAGGCCGATCGTGCGCGGTACCCGTTTTCCTTGGCCAGACGGTAGTAGATGTCCCGCTTGTCCTTTGACGATTTGCCCATTCCTTAGCAGACCGAGTCCAAGAATGCAGAATGGCCCACTCTACTCAGCGACCAAGTTTCGAGACTCGTGTCAGTTGAGGCAAGCGCATATATAGAGGCTCAGGAAAGTCCTGGAGATGCCCGTATACATATATGTATGCAATGGTCGTCCATTTTTTGGTGGAAAACAAGGTTTCATTTCGGGCCGTTCATACTCTGCCAATTCGTGAAGTGGACTATCTACTCACCTGCACAAGCTGCCAGGTAATTCAAGGTCGACATCAATGTATATGTATACTAAACGCGCTAACCTACCACCATGAACACGCTGTCCCCTGCTCAGACTAAATGATTTATGATGAGGTTGCTTTCATCTGATCAGGTGAGGTCAGGCTCCTCGCTCATTTGATTCTTGATGCGCAAGAGCATCGTCGTCTTCCACTTGTCGAGCTTCATCACTTGGTCATAAACGTAAATGTAATTCGTAAACTCCTCCGGGTCACCATTCTCAAGCGCCTCAGCGAGCTCGTTCAGCAATTGGTACTCCTTGGTGGAGGTAAAAGTCATGTCTTCCGTGGCATAATTCTCAATGGCGCGCTTGACGGCGACAATGTCATTCTTGCACAGGTGACAGATTCCTGCCTTGAGATAGTACTCCTTGACGGACCACTTGGTCAGGCCATTGTGCACCGACGATGTCGCGACTTGTTCAAATTTGGTGCATGCCCTCTGATAGTCGCCCTCGAGTCCCGCAATCTCTGCCACCTTGAGGTACAGTTTATTGGCCTGCGACTCGGCATTGTCGGAAGCCAACCACTCTGCGGCACTCTCGTAGGCCTCCATCGCTTTCGGCGCGTCCATCAAGTCTTGCTCGTAAATCTCCGCGACTTGCTGCCTGTAATTCGCTCCACGCCTAAAATTCCCGCGTTTCGTGAACCTGTCGACCGCGAGCTCGAGCATCTGCACGCATTTCGCCGGATCCTCTTTGCGATAACACTTGCTCGCCTCGACATACGTGTTGGCCGCATCGTCAGCTTCGTCCGTCTTGATTTGCATGGCAGCCGCCTTTTCGAAAGCAGCCCCAGCCTCACGATTGCGCTTCGCGAGTCTATACTGATTCGCCGCGCCAGAGTATAGTTCTGCCGCTTCCTCATACTTAGATGTCATGCCTCCAGAGAACCAAGAAGACATGCCACCGGAGCTCGTAGCCTTCTTGTCGGCCTTGGCCATCATCTGATCAGCTTCCGAAGACATGCTGCGTTCTGTTGACAGTACTGTCAGATGGCTTTCACGCTACTTCTGTACGCGTATCTGCACAGCGCAAGTGGATGAAGTAATGCAGCTGCGTACTTTCTCAAATGAATTTCTTTCCTGATTTAGTTGTTCTTACGCAGCACGGCCTTGGCCCATGACACGTTTCAGAGTGGATCGTGGAGTACGGGAGCTCCTGCAGTGTGGAAGAATTTATACTTGCGCACTAGTGAAGTACGTATACGGTGGTACTCGGTATGTACTTGCACACAAAAGGCATCGAAATCGCATTCTCGAGCTCATGGGAGTACATACCGTGAGATGCACATGGTATGGAAGAGTATGTACATGAAGCTAGAGTCGGCCAGGTCGTGCCTGACCGTGTCAAGGCTAATATTACAATGCTATTTCGCCGAGAAACATTGTCTTGTCGACCGAGCCAGACAAGACGATCGGTTCCTTCGGATGCATGTCCACACTGTTGACAGTTCCCTTGTGTCCCCTGCCCGCTGGTTAGTCATTGTCCCTCCCGAGATGCACTACAACTTACGGCAATTTGTACAGGATTTTGGCAGTTCGCACGTCCCAAACCATTACAGATCGATCACTGGATCCTGCTGTAACGCGAGAACCATTGTGCGACCACGCAGCTTTCAATAGATTCTTCTCGTTGCCATGAGAAACTCCTTCGAAAGTCGATATGAGTCGTTCCTCGGGTGCAAACGGCTGTATGTTCCAGGTCTTCAGTGTGTTGTCCATAGAATTGGTGAGAAGCGTTTGCCCATCCGGTGACAGGTTGATTGATGTTATCGTGTCATTATGCCCTACTAGCGTATCGACGATTGCCATCTTTCGAATATCCCAGACCTTTATGTCGTTGTCCAGCCCGCCAGAATAAATCTGACTGCCTGTGGAATTGAACGCTACGGCAGTCACAGAATAATCCGTGGACAGGTGGTCGATAGCGCCTTTCTGCCGAGGATCCCAAAGCCCGACCGTCGCATCATCAGAACCGGATACCAGAATCTCTGTGCCTCTTCTGTATGCATCAATCGTGTTGACTATATCATCATGCCCCGTATGCCGCCGCAACCTGGTCCCTGAATGCACATCCCAAGTTGAAACTTCACAGTCCGCGCAGGCGCTGTACAGACTTCGCGAATCACCTGACCATTGAAGATCCAGGACGGCTCCTTTCGATCCGTCCAGCTGTGCATAGTTGTCGCAATCGTTGTATGTGTTCCACAGAAGAATTGATCTGTCGGACGAACCAGATGCAATCGAATTACCCGTCGGATCGAACTTTGTGCAGTGGATTTCCGCAGCATGACCCGCAAGCTGCATTATAGGCGACAGCAACTGACTCGTTCGATTTGTACTCTGTATAAGAGCGCCGTGAGCGCCATTCGCATTCGTGAGTGATCTTGAATCATCTCTACCGGCCTTTCGCTTCTTCACGAGCTGGCCGCTGCTTGGACCTGGCCCGTCTGCTCTCTTCATACGAGCGATTGTCCTAGCGGCGAAAGACCACGGCTACCAGAGTGTATAATGGCAGACTGTAGGCACAATGTTTAGCACTATTACACGACTCAAGAATGTTTTTAGCATTTCATATGACGCTGTAGAACAGTGGAAGTTCAGTTTTGTGCATTTGTTCATCTTTGTGTCGTATTGACTCGTACGCTTGCATTTTCTCCACAATCGGAATCCCAAGGTTGTATTTCTTCATACAAGTACTACAAGGACACCACATACATAATTAGCCATTGCGACGGTCGTGGCTTAATTGTGACACTCGTCGACCGTATACATCTTTTCTGGTCCATTCAGGCTTGAGGTCCGATCAGGCTTGAGGAGATTATCGGGAACACAATCATCACCTTGGGTCAATATTCGTTTGGTGGCTTGCAAGACGCGATTGACCGGCACGTCCATACCGATAATCAGTGAGAAGGGATTTCACGGGCCTCGAAGAATCCTTGAAGACATTGAACAATTCTGTCTCACAATCGGGCATAGGCTGGGAAAGGCGGCTCACTTTATATGTCTCGCGCAAAGGTTGCTGAGGACACGTGGAAGCGTGTAGACAAGGTCAACGCCGAGTTGTTTGTGCTGACCTATGGCTCCATCGTGGCACAGTTGTGCAACGATTGTGATGAATATACCGAAGTCAACAAGCAACTGGACCGAATGTAAGGTCGCTCTGTGCAGATGGCATGATCATCGCGACTAAGTCTAGCAGGGGATTCAACATCGGAGTGCGGCTTATCGAGGACTTTCTAGCCAGGACAGGACAGGGCAAGTGCCGAGACTTTCGTGATACAGCGGATGTCCTGAGTAAGGTAAGATTGTCTGTGTTTCAGCCACGCAAGCATACTGACATCTGTGCTCCCAGGTTGGATTCAAGATCTTCCTCAACATCACTCCTACCATTGCAAACTGGTCGGCGGACAGCAAGTCGTTCTCCTTGATACTGGACGAGAACCCTTTAGCAGGTCAGTCGACTCACCGCGCACGATTTGGATGCCCTCAGTACTGATCCTTACTAGATTTCGTTGAACTGCCTGATGATGGTCGTGCATCTGAAGATTTGTGGTATTCAAACGTCCTGTGTGGTGTCATTAGGGGCGCGCTGGAAATGGTACAGTTACAGGTCGAAGTACAATTTGTCAGTGATGTGTTGGTGAGTACACGATTATAGCAGGTGATGGCACACTTACTAAAGCCTACAGCGAGGAGATTCCCTGACGGAGCTTAGAGTCATGTTTATACGCTCGATTGAGGAAGGTCAGCCAGTCAATGATGAGTGATGTGTCTGGTGATTCATGATCACCGCGGCAAAGCATAAATTGTCATGGAGGACGGAGTCTGCCAACCAGCAGTCTCGGAATGACAGGAGAACATAAGTGTTCACGAAGACCTCTAGACCCGCGTAAGCTCAAGAAACGATGGAAGGAAACGAGAATGCTGAACCGCGTTTATGCACATGGACGGCAGTGGTCAAAAGCCGCTCAACCCTGACCTCATAAGGGTAGTAGGATCCAAAGGTAGGGTGTGCATTGATATTAGAGGGGGAAAAATGGTAACACGAGTCTCGATGACGCTTGAATGATCAGCTGAAGGAACAAGATATAGACGCATCAGCCACGAAATCGCCTATGACTACCCATGCACATATATACCTAGACAAGGATGTAGGCCCAGGTAGACAGGGAATGGATGCCACCCACGATGCCACCCTCAAGCTTGCTGATCATGACCACGATGTTCTGCGCATGCGACGTTGCATTGCTCGATCTGCAACTGCAAGCTATAGATCTAGAGAAACTGCTGACTATGGCTAGCGCTGGCCATGGTGCAGCTACAATTGCAAGCTTAAGGTAGCTACTGTAGCTATAGCGCGGGTTGTCATGATCAATCCAGCAACGCGAGCGAGGCTTGTGATTAGAGTTTCACGCGGGCTTTCCCAACGTGGGAGAGTGGGAGCTCTCCCATGGTCTAGTCGGGGAATTTCAATCACTCCCGTGCCCTTACGGTAGCCCTGAACCTGGAAGTTCCAGGTTGTCCAAGCTACGGTAGGTCCAGTGGGGAAGGAACCTTGGAAGTTCATCACCAAGCAATTTCCAGCCGCGCGAGCACTTCCTACCTAGCCGAGATCAGAAACGCGCGCACGAGATTTAATTTGCGAAAGGGAAAAGTGATTGAAATGATCAGCGGATTCATTCAATTGATCCTGGAGAAGCTTTCAGGGCAGGCAGGGCAGGGCAGAGCAGGCAGGGAACCTGGAGGCAGGGAAGGCAGGTGAATCCTCCCGCTCACTTCTACTCCAGGGCTCTCCCCGTTCACCAACACGAGCGAGCGAGCCAGCCCAGCCAGCCAGCCAACGTCTCTCCCTATCCTGCTTCACCCACACCCACACACACTCCTCCGACTGAACGACCGACCGACAACCAGTATCCCACCCACCCAAGGATACGATTCACCCCTCTGCCTCCACTCTCGTGCGATAACAGTCTCATCCTCCAGCATCCTCGTCAGTCGTCGTCTCCTCCATCAGCCAAGACTTTTGTCAGTCTCTGTTCGTCCTCCTCCAACTCCATCGGGACCAACTCTCTCGCTTTCCTCGCAGAGTGCCGGACTCTCTTTCCCCTCCCTCCCTCCTTATATATCTCGCTCGAGATTCTTATCACCCTTGACGGACGGGTGTTCTCGAATCGCTCACTCGCGTCACTCGCCTGACTTTGCGAGCTGTTGCTGATTGTAAAAGTCGGTGCGCCAGCCGCTTCGATCTAAGCGACGTCGCTCGTCCAGATAGCGACTCGTCGAAGATTCTCTCCCTATACCTGACGGTCTTCTGCTGTCTGACTCTGGGTGCCAACGATCGCAACATTTTCCACCTCGACAAGTCTTCCGCTTTTCGTGACTGAGATATCGAGCGTCGCTGCCGAGTCATTTGGCTGCAGGGCATAAGGAGCGATCGCGCTACTCGAAACCTGAAGGAGAAATCAGGAAGCCTGACTTTCTTGTAACAGAGCGACAGCGAAGGCGATCCGCTGCAAAAAGATGCCGGCATCTGCAAAGTCAAGCAAGCATCTTGGCATTGAGGATGAAAAGCTCTTGAACACATACATACACGATTACCTCGTAAAGAGGTCATATGGCGACACTGCGCGTGCCTTTTTGAAGGAAGCCGAATTGCACCTCTTGAGTGAGGAAGAGGCCAAGCGCAAGACAACCTTGGCCAATGCGCCGGAGAATACACTCGGCGGCGCACTGGACCGCAAGGCAAAGGCAACGGACGAGAAGAGACAGAACGGCACGGGCAGCCAAGGTTCAGGAGGAGAAGCTCACGACGCGAGCTCGACGGGGCCCCTCACGGCCGACGTACCCATCGACATTGAGGGTAGTTTTCTCGCCGAGTGGTGGACCCTCTTCTGGGACATGTTTGCTGCCCGACAAAACAGGCCCAGCTCCGGCAATGCCGCCAGCTTTATGGCTCACAATCAGGTGAGTTTATCTACGTTTCCCCTTTATGGTTCTATTGGGAGATGCGACCGCGCAAAAGAAATGACAAAATTTACTGACTGTGTCATAGCGTCTCAAGGCAGAAAGACAAAATATCGCGACGGTCGCAACGCAGACGGCGGGGTCAAACCCTGCGCAGCTGAATTCTGTCACGCCCTTTGTGCCTGCTGCCGGTAGGCCGATCCCGAATGGCAATCCCAGCCAGATGCCACAAGAAGTGCCAGGCGCTCCAGGCACAGATATGGTGCTCAATCCCAACGGACCCATGAATGCCAAGACGCGTGAAGCCCTGATGCGGCAAGCAATGATGAATAATGGTCAACGCAAGGCGACCTATCCTCCAACACCCGGTGAGATTCAGCGCCTCAAGACGCAGCAATATCTCCAACAACAACAGCAACAGCAGCAGCAGCAGCAGCAACAGCAGTTTCAGCTGCAGCAGCAGCAAGCTCAACAGCAGCACACCCAGCAGCCCCAACAAGCTCAACAGCAGGCGCAACAAGGACAGCAGCAAGGTCCGCAAGGTCCACGGGAAGAGTCGGAGCCGGTCGCGGGACCCGTACCTGGACATCCGTCCCCTTCAGTTTCTGCTCCCTCGCCATCAAAGAGACAACGTCTCTCGCCAGATGGGACTTATGCACAGGTCCCAAGCAATATGCGGCCCAATATGCAGATGCCGGCGGCAAATGGACCTCAAGCTCAGCAGGCACAGCAGATGCTCATCAAGGCTGGCATCAATCCTGCGGGTCTCAGTGCGCAACAATTACAGGCCTTCCAGGCGCAGACGCCGGTCATGCAACAGCAGCAATTGTCTGCGTACGTGCAGGGTCTGGCCAGTCAGCAACAACGTGCGATGCAGCAGGCATCGAAAAATCCTACAAACGCCCATACCGGCGCACTCATGAGCGCTTCCCCAGTGATGCAGAATGCCGAGAGTGGAGGACCCCCACCGGAGGGTAATCATGCCCTGCAAGACTATCAGATGCAATTGATGTTGCTCGAACAACAAAACAAGAAACGTCTGCTCATGGCCCGGCAAGAACAGGAGCGTCTGCAACAGCCTGGAGACCCACAGCCTGGTGTCGCGCCATTCAACAACAATTCTCCGCAAGCGAGACTGCCGGGCTCGCCACCGCCTGTTGCATCGACCCCGGTGCAACAACCGCAGCAGCCTGGAAGAGACATCCAGAGAGGCACACCCAAGATGAATAATCAGCACATGCCAGGCTCGCCCGCCGAGCAGGTGCCGCAGCACGCAATGCCTGTTCCGATGCCGAACCAGATTCAAAGGAACGCCTCCCCTGCAGTCAACTTTATCCCGAATCATGCCCCGCAATCGAGTGATCCTCAAGCACAACAGCAGCAACAGGTCCAGCAGCAGCAGCAACAGCAACAACAGCAGCAACAACAGCAAATGATGTATCGTCAGGCAATGATGCAGCAGCAGCAACAGGAAAATGGTGGCATGCCCATGATGATGGGACCCCAAGGTCCGGTCATGCGACCTCAGATGCAGTTCCCACCTGGTCACCCGGCCTACAACAATCCTCAATTGATGCAGCAGATGATGCAAAACCAAGACCCCCGAGCGCGCATGTTCCAGCAGCAGATGATGCAGCAACAGATGCAGCAGAACGGAGGGCATATCCAGCGAATGACACCGCAACAACAGCACCAGCATGCCATGGCCCAACACGCTCATGCGCAACAGCAGGCCCAGCAGGCTGCTCAACACCATGCTCAACAACAACAGCAGCAGCAACAGCAGCAACAACAGCAGCAGCACGTTCAGCAACAGGCACAACAAGCTCAACCCCCTCCTCCTCCTCCTCCACACCAGCAGATGCCTCCTCCAGCCGCTCCCGCACAAAACCTAATGAATCGCAACATGACTTCTCAGCAAGGACAGCCGCCGAGCCCGAGCCTATCAAACAATCAGCCTCCGACGCCTGTACAGCAGCATGCTAAAGCACCTACGCGCAAGGCCAGTGGTAAGGAGTCGAAGAAAGGAGGAGGCAAGAAGAAAGCGGCCCAGCCCGCAACCCCGTCCGCGAGTGAGCCGCCGACGCCAACGACTCCAGCGACACCGCTGCAGGCGCAGTCGCAGATGGTCATGCCTTCTCAGCAGCAGCAATCACAGCCGCAGCAGCAACAGCAACAACAACAGCCACAGCAGCAGCAGCAACAACACAATGCGGGTCATATGCAAAATCAGGCGCGGCAGATGCCAAGCAGTGATCAAACAGGATTCGGCGCCATTGAGGGCACCGACACGAGTGCCGGCTTCAGCATGGGAGATTTTGGAGGTGCCGGGGACATGGACCTGAGCATGATGCAGGACTTTGACTTTGAATCCTTCCTGCAAGACGAACCACCCAGCGCCGGCATGGCTTTTGCAGGCTTCGGAACGGATGAGCCCTGAAGCACGTTTCTGACGAGGACTCTGCAATCAAGATGCTCTCATGCTCAAGTCGCGACACATATTGTCGATTATCATTTTCGATCTTCTTCCCAAGACTGGGCAGCAATTTTCGAGCATGAAAACATGACAAGGTTGCCTTGCTCTCCGAATCATCTATTGCTGCTATTGATGGCACGATCGGTGTCTCGATCGAGCAGCATTTCACAGGTTCCTGTCTTGACTGCGCTTGCAATGCGTCTTGGTTTTCTTTCAGCTCCACTATGCAAGCATATATTTCTTTGCAACAGAAAATTTCTGTGCTCAACGGGGTCAGGACCTCTCTGCAAGGTCGTCACGGGCCGCTTTCCTTTTCAAATGAGCAATTTTTTTTTTGTATTCAGCGACATTCTCCGGGGCATCCCCATTCAATTTTTACTCTTTATACATGCTGCGCGCTTCTTTCTATGCTTTCCGCATCATTCATCACATCATTGTCTGGGCCTGCTGGAGCAGCGGGATCCAAAGCAAAGCGTGCAGAACCACCAAAATAGCTGTGAACAAAAAAAAAGGATTTTCGTATGTAAGAATTCAAGTACTACAAAGCTTTATGAATGCTCAAGACTCTGCATGTGTCCACTGCTATTGCTGAGTTGTATATTGTTGTGCTTGAGAAGGGCGACTGCAGGAGGACCAGCAATCGCAACTGCGTTAGAGAGTGACCCAACCGCGCAAGGGAATGAAAGACTCTCCACAAAGGAACACAAAAACTCGACCGAAGAGTCCCGCACTTCCCCGGATGTTGGCCGCCCGCCGAAGCAAGTGAACTTTGACTTCCACGGTTGACTCGCCTTCTCCTCCTTCGTGCTCCCCCTCCACAACGCTATGCCATCTCGGTTTTAACACACTTGTACGACCTTCTTTACGCTTCATACGTGTTCTACAGGTGGGTAACTGCACAGCTGGTCCTTTAGTAAACCGGCACAAGTCATGTCTTCACGGGTCCTGCTCAAGTCACGCTTGCCGCTCAAATTTGGGCTGCAATCCACGACATTGCGACACTCATCCTCGGAACTCAAATCTGCCCTGGCCACTGCGATCCCGGAGAGGAGAGAGCTCTACAAAAAAGTCAAGGCCAAGGCGGATCACAAGCTGGGCGATGTGACGGTGGGCATGGTGATTGGTGGTATGCGGGGACTGAAGGCGATGCAATGGGATGCCTCGGTCCTGGACGGCAACAGCGGCATCCGCTTCTACGGCCTCACGATCAAGGAGTGTCTCGAGAGGTTGCCCAAGGGCAAGACGGGCACGGAGATTTTGCCGGAATCGATGCTCTGGTTCCTGCTCACGAAGCAGGTCCCGACGGACGCGCAGGTGCACGGTCTGTCGCGCGACCTGGCACAGCAGGGCGACCTGCCGGCCCACACCAAGGGCATCCTCGACGCCATGCCAAAGACGCTGCACCCGATGACCCAGATGGCGATCGCCGTGGCGAGTCTGAACCACGACTCGGCCTTTGAAAAGGCATACTCTGCCGGCGCCCTGAAAAAGGCCGATTACTGGGAGCCCGCGTTCGAGGACACCATCTCCACCATCGCCAAGCTGCCCACCATTGCCGCGACCATCTACAAGAATGTGCACGGCGTCGACACCACCCTGAAACTCGACACGGGCGTCGACCTCTGCACCAACCTGGCCAACATGCTCGGCTGGCGCGACAACGAGGGTTTCGTCGACCTGCTGCGTCTCTACATTGCCATCCACGGCGACCACGAGGGCGGCAACGTCTCGGCACACACCTCCCATCTCGTGGGCTCGGCGCTCTCCGACCCGATGCTCTCCTACTCTGCCGCCCTCTTGGGTCTCGCGGGCCCACTGCACGGTTTGGCGGCCCAGGAAGCCCTCCGCTTCATCCTACAGATGCAGGAAGCCTTACCTCGGGATTTCAATAAGTCCGACATTGAGAAATATCTGTGGGAAAAATTGAATGGCGGACAAGTGATCCCTGGTTACGGCCACGGCGTCCTGCGCGTCTTTGACCCTCGCTTCGAGACACTTCAACAGTGGGCCGTCACGAAACCGGACGTTGCGAGCGACCGAAACTTCCGCCTGGTGCGCATGTTGAGTGAGACGGCGCCGGATGTGCTCAAGACGCACGGCAAGACGAAGAACCCGTACCCAAATGTGGACGCGACCTCGGGCGTCTTGTTGTACCATTACGGATTGACGGATTTCAATTTCTATACCGTCATTTTCGGCGTGAGTCGCGCGCTCGGTTGTCTCACGCAGTACGTCTGGTCGCGCGCCCTCGGTCTGCCCATCGAGCGACCCAAATCCCTCAGCATCGACGATCTCTACCGCGAGATTCAAAAGTGATCTAGTAGTCGTGCTTTAAAGTCATTTAGACAGGAAAAGATTGCAAAATAAAGTAGATTCTCGCCAATGCTATCAATGCTATCAATGCTATCAATATGACTACTCTGAAAACTGTGACGAATAGAAAATCACGGGACCGACTGGGCCCTCCGCTTCTCGAGCACATTCTCGATAAAGAGTTCCCCAGCCTTGAAACTGGACCGCACGAGCGGTCCGCTGGCGACGTAGAGAAAACCGAGATCCTGCGCGACGCGTTTCCAGTACTCGAATTTCGCGGGGGCGACGTACTCGTGCACCTTCAAGTGACTTTTAGTAGGGCGCATGTACTGTCCGAAAGTGACGACGTCCACTTCGATAGAGCGCAACTCTTTCAATGCGGCGAGAACCTCGTCGTCCCCTTCCCCGAGTCCCAACATGATGCTCGTCTTGGTGATTAATGAAGGGACGATCTCTTTCGCGTGTCGCAGGGCGCGAAGGGATTGTCGAAATGTCGCGCGACGGTCGCGCACATACGGCGTCAAGTTCTCCACCGTCTCAATGTTGTGCGCAAAGACGTCGAGTCCGCTGCGGGCGACGAGGGCGGTGGCGGACAAGTCGCCCCAGAAATCGCCGACCAGCGCCTCGACCAGCGTGTCCGGTGCTTTCTGCTTGATCTTTTGTATCGTGCTCGTAAAGTGCATCGATCCGCCGTCGACGCAATCGTCACGGTCGACCGAAGTCAGCACGACGTATCCCAAGCCCCACCGACTGATGGCTTCCGCGACGTGTTCCGGCTCATTCGGGTCCAGCGGCGCAGGGGTGCGTGACGTCTTTACGGAACAGAAGCGGCATCCGCGCGTGCACGTATCGCCCATCAACATGATGGTCGCCGTCGCTTTTCCCTTATCCGATCCGCCCCAACATTCTCCGATATTAGGGCACCGCGCCTCCTCGCACACCGTATGCAGTCCCAGTCCGCGTAAATCATTCTTGATCCGATTAAAGTTTTGCGAGGTTGGGATATTCGTCTTGAGCCAGTCGGGGAGTTTTGTATGTGCTTTTTTCGAAGTCTGTTTTTCCTGCATCGCATACAACTCGCTCGCCGACAATGATGGCGGACGAGAGAGGAAGTCATCGAATGACGGGCCCTGATTTAAAGCATCTGTAAATGTCGTCGGAGCACGACTCGAGTACGGGCGCAATCGAAGGTGCACCGGACGCACACATGCCGATCGCAGAGACAGAGACATGCCGATTGAAAGCTAGTTCGTGCTGTATGAAAGTCACGTCTTCAAAGCAGAATCACAGACGATGCAAGTCCTACACGAGTTGAGCATAGACCATCTTGACTCATTGCACCTTTGGTCTTGGGATGCAGAGTGTGGCGCGAGCTTGGACATTCCAGCGGAGCTCTACAGAGAAGCATATGAAATACGGTAATTACGACGAACGAACTGCAAAGCACAGAAGCACAAAATCATAGCTATAGAGTCACAAGTGCTGCAAGTGTACACACTCCATCATTGTGTGTTGTTATATATATGTGCCTTACTATACTATATACACGAATGCCATGCGCTAAAAGTCCCCTGAGTGAACAAGTGATGCTAATCTTCACATCTCCAAGTCTTCTGGCGGTCTGACATCGGAATCGATGCTGCGTCGCATCATTTTTGGTTCTTGTATGTTCCAAGGTAGCATGTCGGCGACCGTGATTTCTGTTTCATCTTTGGCTACGCTTGTCTTCACTTGATCCTTTGAGACAGTCAGCGCGTTGAAGTTGTCCCGCGAGGCGTTGGTCTCGAACGAGTGCGGCCGTGAGTTGAAGATGATAGACTCGGCGTTGGCACCATATGAGCTCGGAGCGATATCCGTGATTGGCGTTCTAATGGAAGTTGGAGAGAACGAATGCAGAGACTCTGAGAGTGAGCATGTAGCTCCAAGTTTGTCCGAAGCGCTGCTTGGCACTATATAGGCCTGAAGCGCTTCAACCTCGGTGACCGATTTCTTACTGATCGAGTCGTTCGGACCACTAGACGTAAAAGGTTTCGAGTGATGTGAGGCTTTTGTTTCAAAGAGATCCACAGGACAGTCGTACCGTGCTTGTCGATGGAGCGACTGCGTGCAGAGGTCTCGAAGCAAGTCTCGGATTGCTATTAAGCTTTCGACGCGGACGCAGAGGAAGACAAAGGCGATAGACACCAACAGAGTGAAATACAGACCAGCAGTCCTTAGACGAACTATGGAATTCGTCTCAAGGACACACTCGGCTTTGTCAGTCCCGTCATCCGCAAGACATGTAAGCCATGTAGACAAACGACTGGTCCAGTTGTCGGAAATTCTATCGTGAGAATTTATCGGTGTCCAGGAATACACCAAGGATACACCTACGATGAGATTGCCGATGTGTACGAGTCCTGTATAGAGGATTGGTCGAGCAAGCAGCATACAAGCTCGCACGACGGGCTGATTCATGAGGCTTGTCAACGTGCTCGCTGGGACGGTGACTTGACTTGACTGTGTGCTTTCCAGATTGTGGTTGCTTGTCCGTCGGAGGCCCATTAGCGCTTTGGCGATGCAAACGACGCTCCAGGCCTGCAGAATGCAACTACACCCATCGCACAGTGCTATTGGCGTTTCTATAATGACATATAAGGGAACTCCGTAAGAGGGCAAGCAAAGAGGGCCGGCAACATAGTCCAGAAACGGTAGGGAGCACAATGCCAAGACCAGAGGAACCAGAATCACAAAACTAATCGCCCAGTTGCGAAGTCGTCCATAGAAGGATTTGTTGTGGATGATCTTCATGTGCATGTCCATGACCCACACCACGAGCCACAATCTCGTGCTCAAGTAGCCCCAGACAAAGAGAATGCCAGAGAGTGCACACCGTGACACACGAAGGCCAGTCGCTCGCGTGATGGCGTCGTAACATAATGTTTTCGATTGCTCGTCCGTTGTCCTGCCTAGCATAAAGGCGAGTGAGCAGATGATGTTGCTCAGGGCAATACCGGTCGAGTAGATGTTGCAAGTTGTCTTATTGCGAGGCAGAGACGCGTAGACGAGCAGTATTAAAACGTTCATGCAGACAGAAATGAGGGCCATGTAGAAGAGGCCACTCATCAAGTGCCCATGCGGCGTTCCGAAGAAGCTGTACTCGTATGGACAAGGAGCGCACAGCCCATCCAGACAGTAGCGATGGTCGCCAATCTCCGGCCATGCCTTGGCAGGTTCGAACCAAGGGATCAGATACTGTGTCCCATTCGACATTGAGATGCGCAAGCCGAGAAGGCTGCGGTCGAAATGCTAGCAGCGTCTTCAAGTAGTTGCCAGGGTCATGTGCCTGTTCCTCGAAGCTTGACTTCGAGCAAATGATAAAAACAGCTGCAAGTCTCCTATGTAGTCATCATTGAATGTATGGGACAAGTCAGATTGACAGTTTGCTTCACATGTACCGAGGCAGTTAGCTCCTGATGTAATCTTGCTCGGAGACATTCTATGTCAGACAATCTGCAAAGTGCGGCAGCCAAAGTCAACTCGCCCATGGTTCTGGGTCGAGTATTTCCACCACCCCGACCAAGCCAAACACGAAGTAGGAGTACCACCAGAGGGAGAATCGCATCAAAACAGAAAAGAGCCGCACAAAATCCTCCGACGATGGAAGGAATTCGACCCAAATTGGGAAAGCCGCGATGTGCCACCAAGAACAACGAAAAGTGGCCGGCGGTGAATATGGATATATGGATCATCGATGAGTCAATGAGCTCAGTCTCGCCAAGGACATCATCAGGATCACGACTGCGGACCTCGTTGTAAGCATGAACTCTGATAGAAAGACTCACTGGTCATACAGAGCAGAGGGACAATGACCATGAAATCCAAAGTATCTTGGCCGTTGGCGTATACGTATACGTAACGATAGTGACATGTCGAGGGGTTGTCCGAGCAAGAACGGGCGGCTGAATCTAGAAATTCGGTGTAACGTCCAGATCCGGTCGCCTGCACAGCTACAAACCGTACGATTGGGCCAAACCTCCTTCCCCCCGCGGCACTCCACATTCCAGGTAGCGTATCCGTACGTCAAAAGCTGCCCAACTTTCCTTTGCTCCGGTGTACGCGCATGTGGATTGCCCCAGGAAAGGGACAATGCAATTACTTTACAAGTGCCGTTCACAATTGGTCTTCCAATTCAGGTCGTGGCTAGACGGAAGGCGCTTACTAGTACTAGCTAGTGGCCTTCTTTGGGATCGTGACACAGAATGTCAACTGCCGGGCTAGTCACAGGGTTATATATGCTTTATAAACTACCCACAGTAGGTAGTACAGTTCAAGCCACGTCCATTGCACAGAAATAGCTATGTGACACGGTGTATATGGTGTCAAGAGAGTCGTTATCGATCATTATAGCGATTACTTGACGCCCCCTTCGACTTGTCCAACATATGCATCGTGTTGCAGATGAGGCTGATGATACGCTTCAGGACGATCTGCAAGAGTTCTAGGCTAAGGTCTAATGCAAGACTCTGACGCAATGTTACCACCATCACTCATATCAGCTTTGTGAGATGTTGATGCTCAAGGCTTCCTTTACAACTGCAGCATTCAACTCACTCTTCTTCAGCCGATTGCCTTCTTGGTCGAGTCCTCCTTGAGTGAAACAATGCGATTAAGAACAATCTTTCCATCACTTGTGTCGCTATCGGCGCAGAAGTAGCCAACACGCAGAGCCTGGAACCTTGTAGATTCTGGTGCGTCCTTATCATCCGCTCCTTGTACCCCAGGAACTTTCGGCCAAGGACCGTTAGAAGCAAGTTCGTGGTAACCCACCTCCATCAACGCACCTTTGACAATTTGTTCACTTTCGGGATTGATGTCTGCAAGGAAACCTCCTGGATTGTCGTCGGGGTTGTCAGAATGGAAAAGTTGATGATAGATTCGCACCTCGTGGATCTTCACTGGTGATTCGTGCTTGGCAGATTCGGAAACCCAATTAATGTAGGCTTTTGGTTTCTTGAAAGGGACGTCGTTCTCGTAGTGTGCACGAATCAAGTGCACCATTCCTGTGTCGGACATTTCGAACGAAGTGGCTCGAATCGGGTACGTGGCTTTCAATAGACCAACAGATTTCCCGGGAGCTAGTCGGAAATAATCTTTGCTGTCCACGGAGCGGAAGTCTGAGCGATCGATGTACACCACCTTGGTTAAAGGCACAATATGATCTCCCATGGCGGGATCCTTCGAATTGAAGGGGACTTTGCATTCTTCCAGGAAGTCATCCGCCACATTCTCAAGTATGACCTTTACTGGTTCGAGAATGACCATCAGGCGAGGAACAGTCTGCTCTAGGTAATTTCGAACAACGTTTTCGAACTTGGCAATTTGAATATTTGTGACGCTTGTCGTCACACCCAATTCAGCGACGAAAGCCAAAATTGCGCCTGGGGGGACTCCTCGGCGTCTCAGAGCTACTAGCGTATAGAGCCGTGGATCGTTCCAGTCTCTGACGTGCTTAAGAGTGACTAGTTTCTCGATTTTTCTCTTAGACATGACAGTACCTTGCAAGTTCAGACGTCCGTACTCACGTTGTGCTGGTTTGTAGACCTCGAGTGCGTCACACAACCATTCATACGACACTCTGCTTTGGACAAACTCAGTTGTACATAATGAATGTGTGATGTTCTCGAAAGAATCCACTAAGCAGTGAGTGAAATCATAGGTTGGATAAATCTTCCATGTATCCCCAGTCCTGTGATGAGGTGTCGACAACACTCGATAAGCAATGAGGTCCCACATCTGAGGATTGCCATCCTCCAAATCCTGCTTCATTCTCAATATGATGGATTTCGGTTGGTATTTGCCATCGCGCATGTCGCGAAACTCAGATAGAGATTGCTCAATAGCCTGACCACGGTGAGCACATGCGATACGGGGACCCCTCTCTTCTCCACCCCTGTTCTTCTTGATTTGTTCGTCAGTGCATGTGCATGTGTATGCCTTGTCGCGTAAAATCAAGTCCTCTGCCAGCTCGTATAATTCTTGAAAATAGTCACTTGAGTACGTGATCTTATATGGTGTGAATCCGAGCCATTTTATCATATTCTCGATCGCCGTGAAGTACTTCTCCTCCTCCTTCTCGGGATTAGTATCATCAAATCGCAGATAGCAAATTCCATCGTTTGCTCTGGCATATCCAAAATTCACTGTAATCGCCTTCGAGTGGCCGATGTGTAAGTAACCATTTGGTTCGGGTGGAAATCTAGTTTGAACACGGTTCCTGCAAGCTTTTATATGTTCCAACCTTAAGGATTCTTTGATCTGCGGATTTCCACCGACAGGATGTAGTTGTCCAAGAAAACCCGTGGTGAACAGATTCGAAATTTGAGCAGGGGAGTGCTCCTGTTCTGTCGTCGTTGTAGCTGGAGCCTTTTCTTGCGCCACAGACCTACCTGCAGCTTTACTCTTCTTTCCGATAACATCGCGTTCATCCTTGGGGCCTAATTTCTCGGCGAGTACAGAATCAACTGCAGGCTTAAGGTCGCTCATATTTGCCCATCTCAGTCGTGGGTCGAGTCGGACTTCTTTCATAATCGTGGCTTGATGTTTGTAGCGCTCTGTCTCAATAACATCCATATTCCTGGTAAAGTACTCCTCGACAACCTCACGAACTTCATCCTGAGTGACAACAATGCCAACTCCTGCGGCAACATTGAAAGCGTCGACATCAAAGTTTGCACCAGAACTGGTGTTGAAATAGTGCAGGGCCGATTCAAGCTGTAAGCTAGACATCAAGCGACCATCGGCAATGGCTGCAGCGATGTATGCACGAGCTCCAGACGTGATGTTGTCTTCTTTCGCTACAGAATTCGCAAGGGACAAGAGCAGAGCACCAGTAGCTTTATCAGCTGTAGGATTGCCAGACTCATCAATGATTTGGTGCAGAAGCTGATTCACCTTGGGCTTCTTCTCCAGCTCAGCTATCTGCTTATCGTTCAGGCTGATTCGAGAGAAGGCCTCAGCACTCATTCCGAGCTGTATCTCGGATCCGCAGTTGCGAAGAACGAACTATTAAGCACACCTTGTCCTGTCAATGCTTTTGATCTTCAGAACAGAATCTCGTGAATCACTGATGGCAAGTACATAACATGCACATTGCAGAGCAGACTACTTACTATAGGCGGCATGAGTCAAGCGCAGAGAGCTGAGAAGAGCAATCCACCCCAATCTCCAGCCACAGATACAATGCCTGCGCCACAGATGCGGCTTGATCACGGCAAATCGCCTTGCTGCTCGCACTGGCTGCAGCAGTGCGCAATTCATATGAATGTATGGTACGTGTTGTATCACTACGACCGGCTTCAGGGGTAAAATGTCTTGTCGTTCGGCTGATTGACCTTACGCGTCGAGTTACGATCGGTTGCCGGCATGCTCAGTACGCCCATAGGAGCGGCCAAGGTTATCCGCATTGCACACTAAAACGGGACGTGACAGGACTTTCCCATGTGTAAGCTCTGTATGCTAGTTGAGCTTGTGTAGTGGGACATCCAGACCACCATCGGAGCTGACTAGCACTTGCTGTTGACCATGGCGCGTGGCAAAACCCTGTTTCTAGCCATTCTAGTGTATCGCCTCATCGTTACTTTTCACATCCGCACATTTTTCCAGCCCGATGAGTTCTATCAGTCTTTGGAACCAGCTCATAATCTGGTATTCGGTTACGGCTATTTGACATGGGAGTATGTTCATGCGATACGGAGTATCGCTCATCCTCTTCTCTTCGCAATTCCTTGGAAAATGCTCAAGATTCTTTCACTTGATAGTCGTACGACCGTCGTCGCGGTCCCGAAAGTGATCGGTGCTGTGCAAGCAGCTATAGGGGATTACTTTACCATTTTGTTCATCCACAAATACTGGAGCTACACTGGTTACTGGGCTGTCATCGTACCTCTGTTCTCCTCGTGGAATGCCTTCGTGGCATCGAGGACGTTCTCCAATTCTCTTGAGACTGCACTTACCGCATATGCTCTGTACACTTGGCCGTTCGACAGGCTCGAGCCCCTCTCCAATGACGACTTGTTCTACAGTTACTTGTCAACGACAATCAAGAGTCTTTGTGCCATCGGGCTCGCGTTCTTGGCCCGACCAACTACTCTTCTGATCTGGATGCTTCCAGTCGCGAAGCAGCTCTGGCTCCATAAAACGGCATTCCTTTTTGAGGCATTCTTTGTTGGGTACGTTGCAGTACAATATTCGGTCATTCTCGACTCTTTCTATTACGGGTCGATATCTTTTCCCTTATTAGGTTTTCTCAAGTTCAATGGATCAGGGGCGGCGAACTTCTATGGGATCAACACCTGGCACTACTACCTCGTACAGGGACTGCCTTTGCTGCTCGCGGGCTACCTGCCATTCGCAATCCATGGCGTGTTCACATCAAAAATCTTAAGACAAGATTTGCTCTTGGTAGTGATTACCACAATTGCTATTTATTCTCTTCTCGGTCATAAAGAAGTTCGGTTCATCATGCCTTTGCTCCCTATCTTGCACGGGTACGTTGCAGCGTCCTTCTCTGCGATTTGTTCATCAAGCAGGGTGTTAGCGAGAGCAAGTATCGGCCTTGTGCTTGTCCTCAATGCTTGTCTGGCTTTCTATGGCACCCAGAGACACCAGCGTGGCGTGATGGACCTTGTGCAGTATCTCTCAGAACACAATCAAATACATGCATTGATATTGCTCATGCCATGTCACTCGACACCGTGGTCCGCGAATATACATCGCCATCATGACTACCGTTTCCTCACATGTGAACCTCCTATTGGTCTGACGAACGATGAAGTACTAGTATATCGTGATGAGGCTGATCAGTTTTATGACAATCCGATTGCATTCTTGGACAGAGACATACGTGAACATGGGCTGTCAGAATATATAGCCACTTTCGAGGCTAGTATGAGCGATTTGGAAACGTTCTGGTCTTCTCGAAACATATCTTTCCAGCTCGAGAAGCGGTGGTTCAATAGTGACATTCATGACGACCCTCGAAGGGCAGGTGATGTGCTACTCTATAACCTCAAAGCTCCTATGACTACCTACGAAGATAAATGGGTTCAGGATATATAGCTGCAAGAGTTCAATAAGCACTTTCAACATTGTGATTTTGCCGACTGCTTTGCCAAGGCTGCGAACACTAGCGCTGCTCGAGCGAATTAGCTGGCCTATGCACGTAGCAACATCAGGAAGCTTACATACCATAGGGTGCTGACAGGCACTTACGATATGTATTGGCGTATGTATATTCATAATATGTACCCACTCTCCATAGTCTAGATCTGCGTCGCTTGCGAAGCAGTTGCCCCGAATTGGAGATGGCCGGCTGTTCCGCGTCAGCCACTCTCCACTACGTAGAACCACTTCAGGCCTTGGACTTCATCACACATACACAATTGCTGAACGAGAAGTTGTTATTGATGCTATGTAGCATATACTGCTTGTATTAACATATGTGTGCAGTTTAGAGGATCAGCCGCATTTCTCAGATGTCTCTCTACGCTACCATAGATGTTCCTCAGGCGCGAAAGCCGCCGGTCAATAAATCAAGTGGATTTGTTGGGCTCTATGCAGACCCTGCCGACACAAATCAAGACTGTGATGAAGAAGTACCTCAGGTCGTTTCTTCGAAAGACGATACAGGTATTTCCGATGCTGGTACATCATTCCTTTTGTTCTTGTTCGAAGCTGAGTGGCAGTATTACAATTCGCACCATCAGCCAAAAAGCGGCAAAGTGTGCCATCAAAACGACGAGCTGGGACAGCCGCTGGCCCAGGGGACGCGAGTATCCAAGACTCTAGGTCCGATCCTACGAACTTCGACTCACACGTGGATACAGTGGCTGGCAGCGAGATCGTCGGCAAGCACATTCCACGACTCGAGGTTATCAATAACTTTGACGACTATGCCGAGTACGTTCCTGGAATCGACGAGCATGGATTGAATAGCAATTCTGAAGTTACCAAGAAGAAGAACAAAAGATCCAAGCAAAGCAATGCTCTGCCACAAGCACTCTCTTGGGATGATGAGTATGACCCTGCCAGACCAGTTGATCTTGACGATTACCTTCAAAGCGCGGAACGTGGAGAAGCTCGCGGAGACTGGGCAGCGAAACGGCGTACGCTCGGTTTCGACAGAAGCGGCTCTTTCAATGAGTCTGGTATCCCAGAGCCCACAATATCGCAACTTGACAAAATAAGTGAATCAGGTGAGCTGCCAATAGGATATCCGAGCTGAATTCCTAATCCTCCAGGAATCTCGCAGTCACACCCACTAAGCAGGAAGAAACTCAACTTTGCTCCTGCCATACCAGCCGCAGTTCATCTAATCAAAGCGAGCCAGCTACATGATCGCGCAGACACGAACTTTTCTGCAGGGACGTCCTCACAAAGCCATACACCGAACATGCAATCTCTGGTCCCACCACGACCACCAACACCACCTCCCCCGCCGCCTCCTCCGCCGATGCTCGATTCGGAGACTGCAGAGCAGGCCTACGCTCGACGCACGGCGATGGCAAAGGTCAGATCGATTGATATGTTTCCAAGGTCTGTCCCGGGCCAAATGAGTGATGTGTCTCATTCTGATTACTTGTCGACCTCAAATTCAGGTATGAATGTTTCCAGTCAATACACAGCAAGTCATTCACCAACTTCTTCTGCTCCACGTGTGCTATACACAGCGCCGCCAACAAAGCCTGTGGAAATGCCATCGTCTCGTGGGGAGGTAAGCACAGAGGAAATCAGCATTGAACCAGCCATGCCTTCAAGGAGTTCAGCTCCCGGTCAGAAAGGCTTCGCTCAGCGCTATATGGCCGCCCAAGGATGGTCGAAGGGTCAAGGTCTTGGTTCCTCCGGCTCAGGCCGCCTAGCTCCATTGTTTGTGAAACCTCAAAAAGATGGTAAAGGCAAAATCATAGACAAGCACTTCCGAACCAAGGGCAGTCAAATCGGAATCTCTCGTATCGTTGTACTGGAGGGGATGATCAAGGTCGGTGACATTTACGACGAGCACCTTCAACAAGACATTGGGGAGGCATGTGCAGAATCTTATGGCAAGGTGGAAAGAGTCAAGATAGTCACAGAACTAGGCCGCGTCCTAGTGAAATTTACTGATGCTGTTTCGGCACTGCGTTGCACAAGTACCGTGGAGGGCCGAGTCTATGCTGGAAACAGTGTTTCCGCCCGGTACTACTCGGAAGATGATTTTGAGTCCGGGAGTTTTGATAGATGACGGTGTCTATCCCGTGTCCCCATCTGCTAACAACGAACGCGAAAAGAGCACACGACGATGAAATCGTTTGCACTTCATTATTGTGGGCATGACAAATTTCGGGTCTTCATGTTGCATGTGCATGATCTTATCGCGTTGTCGCGATAGAGCTGCTGTCTACATGAAGCGAAGCTCGAATTTTCGAAGATAGTGTCTTCCGATGGACTGTTTCACATATAGGGATATATCTTCGACTTTTCTTTGCACGCTCATATAAAGGTGAGCGTTATCGTTCATGCAGCTATATCGGCATGCGTTTCGATCTGGCATTCTTGTGTCTTGCGAGCTTCGTCTCGTCACTCGCTCTACCATTACCGCCACAAGATGACGGACTCGTCGTTGCCGGTACGAACGAGGACCTTGCAGGACACATTTACAAATCTCATACCAGTCTAAGAAAGAACGATACACGAATCAGGAAG
This sequence comes from Taphrina flavorubra JCM 22207, assembly GCA_000836175.1. NCBI lineage: Eukaryota > Fungi > Ascomycota > Taphrinomycetes > Taphrinales > Taphrinaceae > Taphrina > Taphrina flavorubra. The sequence goes on along the minus strand of DF819320.1, from coordinate 653 downwards.
CAGCCTAAAGCCCCAAAGAACATCTATGGTCAGTGCAGCAATGGGACTCACAATGCAACAGGTAATGCAACTCACCTGTCGGTTCCGCATCAACAACCTCAAAAGCTCAACTACAAGAACACGATGTTGCCACCCCATGGCTTAGACAAGTCGACCCGTGTCTTCCGTGATACGCTCCCCGACAAAGAGGGACAACTTGTTTCACACAATCGCAACTCCGTCTTGCTTCCGAAATCTCGCCTTGTCCTCAACAGCGATCAGTCGAGCTCGCAAGGGCAAGCTGGAATTGGCATAGGCGGTGGTCTCGGGGTCAGTGCAAGTAGCGCAGTCAGCAGCAATGCACCATGCACGCCTTGTCAGGACAGCGGACCGGCTGCCGGCTATGGCGCAGGGTCAGGTGCAGGCTATGGCACAGGTTCCGGTGCAGGCTATGGCACAGGTTTCGGTGCAGGCTATGGCACAGGTTCCGGTGCAGGCTATGGCACAGGTTCCGGTGCAGGCTATGGCACAGGGTTCGGTGCAGGCTATGGGATTGCTACTGCTTATCCAGTGCCTGTCCCGATCGATAGACCTATTCCTGTTCCTACGCCTGTCGACAGGCCCGTGCCAATTCCAGTCGACAGGCCGATACCTGTGCCACAACCAGTCGTGGC
>DF819321.1:0-24486 GCA_000836175.1 Taphrina flavorubra JCM 22207 | reverse complement strand
CTTACGAGCCTTTTTGCGCCCTTCGGAGAGCACTCCGCCACCAGGAAAGTCAGTATATATATGTTCACACAGAAAAAAGATGAAACAAGCACACATGCTCACTAGGCATCTTCGATAGTCTGTTTGCGAGCGTAGTGACGAGCGATTGTCCTCATTGCAGCTCTGACTTGCAATCCATACTCTTCCCATGAAGCCTTACCCACTACACTGACTATTGCTGTATAGCTGGTAAGCTTCAGATAGCAAAACACACTAAATAGGGGCAGATAATTGGACACCACATACGGGAAGGCGTACCTGAGTCGGCTAGCGCCATCTGAGTCGGGTACTAATGGAAGGCGGTAGCCGACTCAGGTGTAGCGTATTACCGCGTATATACATACACGCAACGTCGCACCGTGACATTCGTACTACTATCGAGCCTGTGCCGTTCGGTCTAATTCTAGGGAATATCTGATCGAGGCAAGAGAAAACTATTGGGAGAAGCGAAATGACAAAGGCGACACAGACACTGACGTACCTCGTCTCTTTCCTGACGCTATGGACGACCCTCATGGCGGGCGCCTTTCCCTTACCAGACTCGCTAAGCTTTATCGTCGCCGCCGTAAGCACCCTCCCTAGCTGTTGAGGGGAAGAGTGATTAATCGAGGATAGTCGCCGCTGTGGATATTGGTCTCGTTTGGCGCATATCTCCTCGGCACGCTCGGCTGGAATATCTTCACCTTCAAGGACAAGGAGGACGCGTACAAGTCCCTGTTGGGTGAGATTGAAGAGGCCAAGACCGAGTTGCGCGCCAAAGGTGTGACCATTGACTAAGACATCCGAGACGTGCACAATCAATTGGGGGAGAAGAGCGGGACAGGTCGGGAAAAAAGGTGTATATATATATATATGACAAGGAAAGAACGGGAGGTCACCTACTCTATTTCCTACTTGAACTGATTCTCCGTCGAGTCGCCGCCCATCGCCTTGCTGCCACTGCTGCCGGCCATGACGAGACCCAGAATGTCATCGACATACTCGGCGCCGCTCCACTTTTGATGCTTCAACATGTCCGCGCCGCTCTCCTTCTCCGGCTTCTGGATGAGGTTCGTGTACGCCAACATCCCTTGCGTCTTGAAGGCGCTCGAGAGTTGGTGCGCAATGAGGCCCGCAGAGTGCAGGCCAGCGAGCGACACGAGTTGCAGCACGAAACCCTCCTTCGCCATGTCCCAGATGAAACTTTGCAGCGACTCGTCCGTGAAGCCCTGCGCCGACCAATTAAAGGACGGCGAGAGGTTGTACACCAGCATCTTGTTTGGATGCACCGCCTTGATACGTCGAGCGAATTCCTGCGCGTACGCCAGGTCGGGTGTCTTGGTCTCCAACCACAAGAGGTCCGCATAAGGTGCAAACTCAATGGCCCGCTTGACGGCCGGATCGATGCCGCCCGCAAAGTGATAGAACCCTTCCCTCGTCCTCGCCGTGTCTGCGCTCCATTGAATCTCCATGTGGTAATTGTCACGCGCAATCTTGCGCGCCTCAAAGTTGCTCTTGCCCGCCGCAGCCTCGAGGTATGCATCAATGTCGCTCTGCTCAAACAATTGCTTCTTCATGGCCTCCACCACGGCTTCATTGAATGTCACCAAGTGGTTCTCAGCCAACCAAGTCTTCTCAGCCGCATCGATGACTGCACTGCCCGATCTCGTCTGCTCGGCCGCGGCGATATGTTCCGCCAGTGGCACAATGTTTTCGCCCGTGACACCCAAGATGAACTCTTGATCCCTGCCGTCAATGTTGGATGAGATGAGCTTGCTCGACTCGGAATCCGTCCTCGCAATCAAGACTGTCTCTGTGCCGAGCAGATCAAACTGCAGACGGGCCGCAATCAGTCGCGAAATTTCTTCTCCTGTCGGTACGATGATCTTTCCACCCTGGTGCCCACACTTCTTGCCTCCATGCAATTGATCCTCGATATGGATACCACTTACACCTGCTTCCACAAACAGTTTGGCTTGTTTCATGACTGTACTCAATCCGCCGTGCCCAGTGTCGGCATCTGCAATGACCGGTCTCAGGTAGTCGACAAACTCGCTCTGACCGTTCGTCTTGCAGTGTTCGGCCCACGTCTTTTTGTCGTGCAGAATTTGTGCGCGCGTGATGCGGTCCACACAGTTCGGAACGGTCTCGTAGGGATAGTCTGCAAGATCTGGACCGACATCATTGGTCGGCGTCAGAGTCGACGAAGCGGCCCAGCCGGAGACATAGCATACCTCGAGGTTGCGTGCATACTGCGACATTTGTATGGGGTCGATGGCGCCCATCGTGTGACATGGCGTGCCATTCTTGTAGTGTTCATTCAGCAGCGTCCACAACTTCTTGGCTTGAGTGTTGGCGAAAGTATGCGTCATGGGAGGCACGCTGGGACTATTGCGGGCAGCAAAGACCTGAGTGGCTTCATAAGGGCGGTAGATTTGTTCGAAGCGAGGCGACTTCATCCATGACTCAAGTTCGGAGATTTGTGATTGGTATTGTGAAGAGAACATCCTGTGACCTCGTAATTGAGCCGGTCGCAGCGATCGCCTCAAGAGACTGTTCATCGTGAAGCTGCTGCTGCTCTTGCGACTGTACAAAAGCGCAGGATATGATAAAAGCCTAGACGAAGATTGGTATGGCAAGGTTGTACGAGAAGTGGCCAAGAACGTTACAAGTAACGCGGGCAATTTCTTGGCGGAGTTGCAACTGAAGTGGAGTTTCCCCGGTTACGCAGATTCCCGTGCTTCCCGGCCATCGGGCCTCGGCGTCTGATATTTGGCTCTTGTGCGTATGATACTAGTGCACGCTACGTCCATTATATATATATATATATATATATATTCATTCTCTGATAATATTTTGACTTGTATTATTGCATACTGACACTATGCTACTATACATATCCTTGATTGTTGCCCTGCCTGCACAGTCTCGCCTGCTTATACCACAATCTCGGGCACAGCTGGACCGGTGCCACTCTGCATGCCGCGGTTGCCTGTATACATGGGTCCATTATTGTTATTATTGTTGTAATAGTTGCTTTGCTGCTGGACGGGTCTGCGTGATCTGCGCTTTCGTCCGAACGAGGCTGCAAAGGCGGCATTGAGTGCGACTACAATGAATGCCACCGCGGCGATGATGTGAAATGAAAAGAGCGACTTGGACAGGTTGCAAGAATCAAAGATTTGTTGCGCAAGCGGATTCTCGCCAAAGCCAAAGCCTGCGTTGAAGCCAGAATTGATTCCGAATGCTCCGGCACGCGACGCCAATGTGATTGCCAAATCTTGACAACTGAATCGCAGTGTTTCGCTCATGGCGTTCCCGAGAATGATACTTGCTGCGAACCATCCCACGAAGCAGACCGTATCTCCGAACAGCAAGACTAGTGGCAGACCCAGGAAGCAGAAGGAGAGCAAGACGTATGCTAGTGAGACCGTGCCAATGACCTCGCTGAAGATGACGGCCGCCGGCGGAGTAGCACCCGCTATTGAGATACCATTGACGGTCGTGAATCGTACAACCAATATCGATGTGAGGCCAACATTGACAATGAGCACAAGTAAGAGCAAGATTCGTATCAAAGCACCGCAGAACGATGCACAACAACTGGGGAATGCACCGAGCCAGGAGCCTTGATGGTTCATTCCGAGGTCGAAAGTTTGTCGTTCGTCAGATCCTCATGTACACGGCTCGAGTGCGCCATTAGACCTTTAAAGCATCTGGAAAAAGTCATTCAGAAACGCTAATTGTCTGCCAAGGTTTTTTACTCCTACAGTCAGAACGTCAGTATCAGTACTCTAAACCACACCGTTCAAGTTGCATGCACGTTTCATATAGTTCTGTTGCCCCTCGACGCGCAAATGGAGCCTGCTGGCAAAGGAACAAGTTTGAGTGCTTTGCTAGCTATTGGCACGATTCTTGTTGCAGTGATATAGACTCATGCTTTGGGTTGTGCAAAAGCAGAACATCTTTGAACGGTGATTACGGCGGCACGACCAAGACGTTCACCGAAGAGAATTCTAGGATAAATCAATCAGCATGCGTTTGAATTTCTGCTTGGTTCTCGAGAGTGAAACGCCTGAGCCAGGTTTTCGGATCGAGCGAAATTTGTGGCTATCAGCAGGCTGTCGCATGCTGACGGGGTTAGACTAGAGTCAACTGCGACATTAGCACTTGCAAGCATCCTTCAAGCAATTTTTTGAAACATCGATTGTCGCTAAATGCTGTTTATTGTACAGACTCCTCTACACCAGCGGTTGCAACCTGGTTGTGTGTCCTAACCTTGACATTGCTGGTGTCCACCATGTGGTCCACTCTAGTATTCCATGGGCTGCCGTGATCCAAGGCGCTGCATGATTAGCCGCAATCCAGTCACGAGCCGCGAGTGTACTTACGCAGGATATCTCAATTGACGAATGCTCGGCTTTTGTGCGCTCTGCAGAAGGACTCTGCTCTCTGCTGCTTCCTTGCCGAGGTCGAAGTGTTGTATGTTTCGTGCCTCCCATAAGCCATCCTTGGGTCGATAGTAGTCGATAAGTGATGCAAAGTAACCCTTGCCATTGTTGCTGGATGCATATGCCTCGTCGAACTTGTACAGAGCATACGAAAGAAGTCCTGCAGCAAAAGTGTTTCTCCACATGGGAGAGGCAAAGTCTGAGATAGTCAGATCAATGGTCGCACTACCGTATGCCATCCTTACTCTCTGTCACGGCCTCCGAAGCATCTGCATGTGGTGGAGGTATATCGGACTTGAACCTCTTGTTGCCTATTTGTCGTCGTGCAAGCGCAGCGGCTCTATTTCGAAACATATCGTCGTTGACTGAATGCTTCTAACAGCGGTGAATGTACAAAGGCAATCGACTGCAGCTCGATTGTGAGGCCTGTTAGTCTGAAAGACAGCAGCAGTGTCCTGGTAGCTGCGAGCAAGCAACATCTCGCATCCCGGTTGTATGTGAGTTCGTATTAGTCGTATTTCATGAGTACTGGGACTAAAATCTGAGATTCAGTCAATTTCAGTCAATTCAGTCAATCCAGTCATATACCTTGGTTCACTCGCATTTGCTGCACCAGTACTGCCTGGGCTGGCTGTGGAGACATGGTACAATCACGTCGTTAGCAGTAGCAGCAGCAGCCCTGGCGTTGAACGATGTCAGCAGCTGTCACGTAGACAACTGACTAAGAGTTAGAGGGAGCGGTCTCAGATGTATAATCTACATAAGGCTACAGACAACATTACAAGACTTCTAGCACCACCATTTTTATGTTTTCTTGTTGTGCCATTGATGAGTCTTGCGCGTCTGAAATGTGTCATCGCGCATACGAGTACTGACGTTTCGCTGTAGCTCGGTGGTTTCGTCTTCGCAAGTGAATGAACTCACACAGAATTGACCTCGTACTATATCTCAATGATCAAGACTGCCATCATAGTTCGCTTGCTTTTGAGCAGCACATTAGCGGCCTACCTTAGCGAACCATATCTTTGCTCTCCTCCATCAAGAAATGATACTTGTCAAATGCCAACTACACCCAGCTGCGTCGAGCACTGCAGCCCGGACACTTTGTAATAATCCCTCTCCGATGAGAGGATCAGACCCGCTTCATGCAAGGTCATGAGCTTGATGACTGGAATTTATAGGCAACTTGATTGAGCCTCGCCCCAAGAATAGAATAGTACTCATCCAGAACGACTGCCATAATTCCGCTTGACGGCACGATACTTCTTCAAGAACCAAAAAGTCTCCAATTCCTTGACCATGAATTCAGCTCGATGAATCGCGTTCGCAATGTCCTTGTCGTCCTTTAGATTGGCGGACTTTGCAAAGGCGGCATGTAGTCGAGGACGAAAGTAGTTGTGATAACCCTGCGGCCAATCTCGACCCAGGTAGAGTAGTGTCTTGTACAGGGCCTTGACCTTGTACCGCGACGCTGCGCTCATATGAATCGGAGGAGTGTTTCGTCTCTCTGTACACTCTGTACTTAAATGATTTGGAGGCTCGTCTCTGTGGTGATTGAAGTGCATATATGCATGAGCGCATCTCTCTGTACTTTCAACTGCCGGGCGCCGATGAATTGTGGAGCCACTTCAAAATCGAAGAAGTTCTGATTCCGTAGTCTTGCATTTGAGTGCGATACAGCTGTGAGATAAAAGCTGTAAGTACAAGTTGATGCATCGGTGTATGCGCAGCCGACTCGTCCGATATGCAAGGATCTAGGAAGAGACAGTCATGACGTATGAATGCTCAGAGGTGCGCTCAGTATCGTCGTTTCAGACGGCTCGTCCTCGAGGCTGTCCACTACTCGGTGCCTGCAAGATACTGCGTCGTCGACCAGCTGCAACGAATCTTTAGAAACGTAGAGCACGCAGACACGAGTCCCGAAGTTATCGAGAAGACAGCCAGGTTTCTCATCCGAGCACGTCGTCCTGGTCTCGAGAGGAAAGTCGTGCGAAATTTGGCATTTGTCGAGTGGAGTCACCAGGAAACGTGGGTGCTTCAAGGGTTACTCATTCAGTCAATCTCAACTGACATTTGGCATAGTCGCGACAGAAGGCCTAAAGAGATACCGACACAAGCGAGAGGCATGGCAATCTTTCACGAGACGGTACAAGAACTCAACCGTACTTGTGGGATACTCTTGGGTTGATTAAAATTTACATATACACATTGTGGAGAGTGCCGAAACACATGTACAGTCTGCATAGCTACAAACACCGAGAGATCGCTCCTAGTCATGGTCTTTGAGCGCAATCGTGTACCACATACGCGAATGCTTGAGATGCTGGCCATGCTGTATGGCGACAGGCTATTGTTCTTGTATATGAACGAGGATTTCCGTATCCTCATGTCCTTCACACTTTTGCTGGGTCATTTGTGTGTCAGGTACGAAAACAGTCTTGAAGTGATGTTTACGTCGTTTCATGCAGCCAGGAATTACATGCTCCTAAAAATGTCGCACAATTTTACACAACTACTGCCGTGCCATTGTCCTGAGTCTTTGTAATTGTTGCGCATCGGATAGCCAGATGTGACTGATATTTCCTCAGCACTGATCTTTGCGCGATTGTATCCGTCCACGAGCGGCAAATCCACCTCGACCATTGTTTTCAGGTCCCCTGGCCTGGCGCTCAGGTTTTAGTGTGTGCCCATTGTTCCCTCCTAATACTTGTGCAGGACTGTTCCGTCTCAAGGGCGGCTCCAACGAGTTCGGTGGCTCAGGTGTCGGCGTGCCGAAGAGTCTTTCCCTGGCTTCTCTATAACGTGCCTCTCGCGTGGCCTTGTCCATGTTATGGCGCGGGTCAATCTTGACTGGCGCGCCATTATTTGCATCGTTGCTCGTCTCCCGCTTCAGTATCTTGACCTGAGGTCTATAGTTGATTGCAGGGGCGACCGATGCGATGTCTGCCAATGGCACCGTGCTTGACGTCGAGTTTGCTTGTGACCATATTTCAGAGTTTGACTTTGCAGACTTTGCCGCTTTGGTCCAATCGTCCTCCCAGTCATCCGCCCAAGGATCCCTTGCCATGGTAGTGCAGCACGACCGCCAGAATGAGATGCCTTTGCCCACTAACACACTGCGGTTATATGGTCTTATGGCGTAGCTAGGTGGATATGTTGGAACTGCAAGTGAGCGAAATCTGAAGCCATGAATTATTTTGTGGCTTGTGCATTTGATCGGGGACTCTGAAATGCGTGAGTCCTCTAGATCTAAGCTTAAGGTACAAGATACAATGTGAATGCAGAAGTGCAACAAGCGATGTAGACGGCATACATGAAACAGTCTATCCATGAGGTCTGTACAGGATCAATTTGCTTGAATGTGTGATGAATTCGCTCATCTAGACGTTTACCTATGCCGTGCGCTACTCTATGCTCCCTATCATCACTTGTGCACGCACCGCTACCTGATAACTCGCATCGCCAACAATTTTGCGTAATATTCCTCCTGAACATAATGTTTGTAGCCACACTTCTCTTGTATGGATGTCCACTTTGTCTGAGCAGGGGCTTGAGTGGTGAAGTTGACGAATTGTATGCTCTTGCCAAACTCTTGTATAGCCATGTGAAAGTCGTCCCGGCCTTGTGATCTGACACGCTCCTCAACATGGAACAGAGGCTGTGATAGAAAGTCAAGATCATCTACACCAGCATTTTTGTCGGTTGCGGCCTCAGAAAGCAAATGTCGGACTGTTTTTCGCAAAATACGAATCTCTTCCGTTTTGACATCGACTCCTGTAGGGTGTTTCCCAACTATTGTTCGACTGCCCACTACAACATTGCCATTACGCTCCTTGATAGTGCCCTCCAGATCCGCGATCTTGAGCTTGAGATTGCTGATTGTCTCTTCATGCGTAAGGCTCTCTACTGGTTCCTGTACCTTGTCATTCTGTATGCTTTGCAAACTTTTCAGAGCTTCGTCAGCTTCCTTGAGCCGGCGCTCAAGCGATTGGGATCTGACCACTTCTTCAGCATGTGCCTTTTCAACCTTCTGCAACTGCAACACGAGTTGTTTGAGTTCTGTATGACATGCCTTCAATTGCTGTTCATCCTCGAAGGAGACAGCAGTTTCTTGCTCGAGTAGCTTAGCGCGGATAGTCCAAGGTAAAGGGGAAGGTTCTTGGTGCAGTGCCTCTGTGGACACCGTTTGAGCGGCCAGTGTACCTAGGACAGATGACAGGTCCTTAAAGGATGGCTCGAGCTCAAGACGTAGTTCTGCCCATGCTGCAATACGGTCGCTGTCAGCACCGAGATCATCTAAGCTCAAAACGTACTCGAGCTGTTGTGAAATTGCAAAAATCTTCGACGTTGCGTCCGGCAGACTCGTGTGCTCGGCGAGCGACTTGAATGTCCACTGATTTGGAAGTTTAGTGATATCTTTCCTGATTTGCGTGCAATGTGTTTTGATTTGTGTGAAGTGTCCGGTCATGAGATCAAGTCCAGGTGAGCTTTCCTCGATGATTCGTGTCTCCGATGTCGGAGTAGCTTCGCGGGGACTCCCGCTAAAGTACTGCGCGATACGAGCGCAAGTTTCGACAAAATCGCTAAACAGGGCACAACACGATTCGACATCGGTGCCTTGAAGCTCTTCGTGTTGCTTGCATGTCTCGTTGATGAACGAACGTACACTGCACAAGCAAGACAGCACCCCAGTTTTATTTGCCCGGCCATTTTCGATCTCACTAATTTGTGCACTCAATTCCGCATTGTTCTGGTTCACTTGCGGCGAGAGTTGTCCGAAGGATAAAAATTGTTCTGCACTACTGAGACGTATCGTAGATAGAAGCGACTGCGCCGAATATCGTGACTCGAGGATGATTAGTAGTGAATACAGCAGCCATATCTGGGACTCGTCGTGTGCAATCTTCAAGTCCTCACTGGTCAATCTGAACACGACCGCAAGTAGTGATTCAAAGCGGAGTAAAGCCAGATAAGCTTCAACGGATTTCTTGTCTGTTTCGTAAACCTTTGGTAGATAGCATTGAATTATGTTCAGGTGTTCGCCTGTTATAGCTATTTCCATCGACTTCAACTCATTCGCTGTGTCGCGTATGAATGCTTGCCGATCGCGTCGTTGTAGCTCCATGTTCTTCGCTAGAAGATTCGTACTCTGTATTGTCATCTTCGAATTCTGATCCACTGCTTGTCGATCTTGGCGCTTCATCTCCTGGATTTCTTCTTGTAATGAGTGGATAAGGCCCTTCAATTTTGTGACTGTGCTTGCATATTCACGAAGAGAGTGGTCCGCTTCCGTGAGCTTAATACCTTGTTCAATCGTGATTGTCGTGTAACGCTGTACTTCCCCTTCAAGTTCTTTCCGAATTAGTAAGTGATCTTCATCAAGTTCGTCGTTGAGAGACTTTAGAACCTCTAAATCAGCTATCTCAGCTTTGGACATTTCGAGTTGTTCACCGAGAGTCAAGTTGCGCTCTGTCAACACTTCGAGCATGTCCTCAGCACCAATATGAAGCTCAATTTGCTCTTTTAGATCTTCAACGATAGCCGACATGTCTTTCAACTGTGCTTTTGCCTCGTTCATTTGGGTGCTCAGGTCGCAATTAGTTGTTTGCAAACTTTCTTGCTCGTTCAAGCTTGTGTTTAACCTTTCTTCCTGTTCATTGGAAAGCTCCTTAAGTCGAATCAAGGCCTCTCGAAGACGTTCATTCTGCTGTATGATGGCTCGATTGTCCACAGCTGACATTTGTGAAGACTGCGCATCTGCAAGAGCCTTCGATTCTTTGTATATTTCTAGTTCGAGCACAAGCTCATCGTTCCTTGCCATGACTTCTCGCAACTCTGCTTGTAACTGATCGCGCTGTTCCTCAGCCATCTCGCGATCAAGCATCGCCATCTCCAGAGTCTCCCGAGAGTCCTCTCCGGACAAATCTTCGAAAGCACTGACAGAAGGCTTAGACTTTAGTTCTTCTTCCAGGGCCTCCACTCGATCCCGAAGTGACTTGATCTCAACTTGTTGTGACTGTAATTTGGCTCTCAGTTTAGTTTTGATGTTCAGCCAAGCTTGCTTCTCTGCTTCCAGCGCTCCTAGACTGGATAATCGACGTATGTCACTTGTTCTTTGCGCTTCAAGGTCCTGAATCTTTGCACGCAGGCTCTGCAACTCGATCATATCATCCATTGAAACACCGACCGACGTAGACTGGTTGAACGACTTTTCCGATACGTCATTGGTGTCTACCTGATGATCGTGAAGCTTTTCGGGCTTGACAGGTTGGAGGTCGCGTGTCTGCTCGTCTATCCCTGGTTCACCTTGTATAACAGGGAATGATGGTCGCGCAAGATCTCTCTGGAGGCTGTCTGATGTGGTAGACATAGTGCGCCGCATTGGCGTTAGGACGTTTCCTGTCGTGTGGCTTGCAGTACCATTTCTCGATAAGAGACTGTCCTTTGGCGACTGCAATGGTGTGCGCACGGATTTCTGTTCAACGTCGTTAGGGAGGTTGACACGACTTGAGCCTTGACGAACAAGAGATGGTCTTGATGTGTGCCCTGCAGCCTTGACATTTATACTAACACTCCCTGAAAGCGACGCTCGTGATCCCGGACGAGATATTCGCGATGGTGTTTTCGGTAGTGTCTCACGTGGGAGCATTGGGATTTTGAATGCAGCGGCAGCGTTTTGACCATCCGATCGTAATTGCCCAATGTCTTCGAGGTTGTCCAGAAAGACCAATTTCGTGGGACGCACAAACACCCCATGTCCTGTTGCACAAGTGAAATACCGTTTACCTTGAATCGATCCATCATTTTTGCCAAGGGCCTTCTCAAGTTCGACGCCTGCCCATATGCCGGGAGCAAACTCTGTGTTCCCCACAAATCTGATGTGACCTTCAGCATCATTCGCAATGCATCGGCGACCAATATCCTCTTGACTCATTGTGCCGGATAATATGTGCAAGGACGCCTCCGTATGTTTATATCGGAAGTCGTGCTTGGAAGCTGACACTTGCTTGCCGCATGCCCATAATAGTCTTATGCTTCTGATTAGAGATCACGAACGCCTGCTATACAGCAATCTCACTGGGTTATGCGATTGTCCTTCAGGAGGTAGAGCATCGCTTGAACTGGTCAGGCAACTTGTCTCAAGTGCTTCAGTACTACTTATGTCAATGTACGGTAGCTTCAAGCTCAACGGCCAAGCTTTTGGTGGAGCCGGACTTTGCACCGAGTGCTGGAAGAGCTCCTCAGGTAAAAGTGTCTACGATTTGTAGTCTCGTCATGGAATGTATCTAACGACAACAAAGCTGATGTATCTCGAGTTGAGTCGGTCAGGACGCTAATTGACAGTTTCAAGAGTTGCTCGCGTGTGATATCGGTCCGTTTCGATGGCAGCATCCTTGGCGAATCAAGCTCAATTGACGCTGGCGCTCAAAGCGAAGCCAATAGCATGGGCTGCATACTACACAGCCGCCTATGTCAATGCTAGAGAGACCGCTTCGCTTGTGGATATCCATTTCAAAGACGCTACCTCAACTATTGAGCAGGATCAATCTGCTTCGGCTGCATTGTACCACATCGGCGATGCCAAGACACACCCGAAGGATATCATCCTTGGCCTTCTCGAGCAATTTGCACTCTTAAATGGCAATGATGTGTCATTCACAAAGGAATGGATTGCATTTGCATTCAGTCGTCTTTCTGGAGACTTCAAGACTGTTTCACCAGCGCTTGAAGAAATGGATGATCATCTGACCTTGCGAACCTATTTCACGGATCACAAGATCACTGCAGCAGATATTGCGATCTATGGAATGCTTAAAATTAACAATGCAGCATTGGGCTCAGTCAAAAAATCTACATATGTCAATCTTGGACGTTGGTTTCGCAATATTGATGCGCAGGCATTCATAATTTCTGCCAATCAGGAGGTACAAAGCGAGACTGCCGCAGCAACAAAGAAAGCAAAAAGTGCTGGATCCGCCAAGGACAAGAAAGCTAGCAATGCCAACTTCGAAATCGGTCTGCAAGATGCCAAAGATGGTCAAGTGGTGACTAGATTCCCACCAGAGCCATCTGGATATTTACACATTGGCCATGCCAAGGCTGCTATGCTCAATCAATACTTTGCCGAGAAATATCATGGAAAATTGATCATCAGATTCGATGACACGAATCCCTCCAAGGAGAAAGCCGAATTCCAGGATAGTATCTTGGAAGATCTGAAACTTTTGGGCATCAAAGGCGATCAACTCAGCTATACATCCGATCATTTCCAAACCTTATTTGACTACGCCGTACAGCTGATCAAGCAAGGAGATGCCTATGTCGATGACACAGATCAGATGACCATGCGAGCCGAGCGAATGGACGGTATTGCCTCTGCGAGACGCGACAGAAGTGTGGAGGAGAACTTGCAGCTGTTTACGGAAGAAATGAGATATGCTAGTGAAATTGGGAAGAAGAACTGTTTAAGGGCGAAAATGTCAGTAGACGACAACAACAAAGCGCTCCGTGACCCGGTCATCTACCGTGTCAACGAGCTGCCACATCACAGAAGTGGAACGGCATGGAAGATATACCCTACCTATGATTTCTGTTGTCCGCTGGTGGACAGCATTGAAGGTGTCACTCATGCATTAAGGACCATTGAGTATCGTGATAGAAATCCACAATACGAGTGGTTCCTGCAGAAGCTTTCTTTGCGCAAGGTACATGTTTGGGACTTTGCGCGTATGAACTTCATAAGGACTTTACTGAGCAAGAGGAAACTCCAGTGGTTCGTCGACCAAGGTCTTGTGCAAGGCTGGGACGACCCTCGTTTCCCCACTGTACGAGGAATCAGAAGACGTGGCATGCAAGTTGCTGCACTCAAGGAGTTCATCCTGTCACAAGGACCTTCCAAGAACGTGAACAACCTCGATTGGACTTCTATCTGGGCGATCAACAAGAAGGAAATCGATCCTATCGCACCGCGACATGTGGCTATCGCAGACGGCACTCCCGTAACCATAATAGGCCGTTCGGGAGACGCAGCCAGCAGCGATTTGCCCAAACACAAGAAAAATGCCGAGCTTGGTTTCAAGAAGACTTGGTTCTCCAATAATATCATCATCGAACAAGAGGACGCCGTCACACTCGAGCAAGGTGAAGAAATCACGTTGATGGATTGGGGAAATGCTTTTGTGACGACCCTCGAAAAGGCGCCTGATGGCAAAATATCGAGAATCGAAATGACGCTGCATCTAGAGGGTGACTTTAAGAAGACCTCGAAAAAGCTGACTTGGTTGTCGGTCGAGCCAGAATTGGCGGAGGTTGAGCTTCGTGAGTTTGATCACCTGATCACCAAAGACAAGCTCGAGGAGGGCGACTCGGTGGAGAGCTTCTTGACAAAGGAGACCGAGTTCAAGACCCAGGCATACGCCGATCTCAATGTCAAGGAGCTCGAGAAGGGCGCGGTGATTCAGTTTGAGCGAAAGGGTTACTTCATCGTGGACCAGGCCTGGGAGGCGGGCGACAAGGTCGTCTTCTTTGCTGTTCCTGACGGCAAGGTCATCAACAGATATGGTGCCAAGTCGGCCTAGGCATTGAAGTCGAATCTCCTTCGTTCCCATCGCGTCATTATTGCATATCGATGAACTTTGCATTGTGTACAGAACTTGACCCCGAATACACGCCTATTGCTTAGCCATATATTCAGGATAGCGCTTCACGATCGCCTTGTGACTCCTCCTAGCCTCAAGTTCGACAAAGAATTTGAGGTACCAACTCGTGGTGCCCGTGATTTCTTCTACAATCCGCGTCTTGTGAACTTCTTGTTTGTCGTCTGCACCGAGTGACGCATTCCCGCTGTGCTCCTCGTCTGACACAAACTCAACGGCCGGATCTTCATCTGGAGCCGTGACGTCCGCCGGGTCTACGACTTCAAATCGGCGCGTCTTGTCAGTGATGACCAAACCGGCGGAGGCTTCCCGATGCTCGACGTGCAGCATGCGTGCATGCGAGATGATCAAGTACCCTACGACCGGTACTTCCTTGACCAGACCGAGGTACGTGACGTTCTCCGTCAACTCAAAGTTGATGCGCGAGCATATCTCGTATGATTCATCCTGATCAGGGCTGCGATCAGTCGACTCGACCACTTCCAGAGCGGGCGACAGGAGAACCTGGTCAAATGCAGTGATGCTCACATTGGCCGTGATGTCTGACAATTGCATGAATTCCACAAAGCGTTCAGGGTCTGATAAGGCATCGAAGCACACACCGCGCGGCGCATCAATCACCACGGATTCCACCGATGTGAAGGACATATCCTCCCAAGCAGCCGTCTCCAAGCACACCGGTGCTCAGTTGCTCAGCATATACTGGCCGAGACTATCAAGTGCCGCAAGGAGATGGCCTGCCGTGTCCGAGCCTTGGCAACGTGTATAATATCGACCCCTGTACTCGCGACACCGCAGCGCCGACCACAAGAGGCAGGAGATTCGAGGAATATTGTGTTGATTGTTTATCCGCGCCACTATCAGCCAAAACTCATTTCGGACCGTCAATTCCCGTCAAAATCTTGGCTGCAATCGGATTCTGTTCAGATGCGAGGGTTTGATTGGTCGAGAGCAGATGGCCACTTGGAAATGGATGGGAATTGGTTCGCACGCAAACTTTTTGTGTCGCAAATTTTAAGTGCGCGCAGCCATCTACTCCTTCTTACGTTTCGATCCGTGTCGGCCGGGAATCTCTCCTGGCCATATGCATCGTGGAATATATAGGACATTTTCGTCCTTGTGGAGCGTGAAGAGCCTTCTTTCCTTGCTAAGCTAATCAACAGATAATAAGGCTACTTAGTCGTCCGTTTTGCACAGTTGTTAACCAGGCACGCTCCTTTCCAACGACACGTACACAAATAGTCTTGCTTGACTTGTATCGGCTCCCGAACAGTTCTTGACGTCCCATAACTTCCGTCACCTATAGTCAGCACGGTTCTAGACTGAGCTCGATACTCACAATGCGCGCGGTCAGTCCGAGTAGGTCGCTGCTCTTCCTCTGTTGTGGTATTGCAGCGGCACTATATTTCTTCTGGAATTCATCCTATAGTCTGGCTAGTCCTATTACTGTGTCGGATAAGCTCGTGGACGATGCTGGGGACGAAAGGGACCTCAGTTCCGCACTCGTCGATGTGCCATTACCTCGTGTAAGCTTTCCCAAGTACGCGGGTTATCCTCCACACAACGGCAAGAACCCGAGAAAGTATGCCTTTGCGACCCTGCTCTGCACGCACGAACCGAATGAGAGAGACCCGTTCTTCATCGCGGCACAGCAGATTGTTTGGCGGATCCTCTGGTCGAATTGGCATTCCCAGTATCCCATCATCATCTTTGTCTGTCCATCAACGCCAAAGTACCAGAGACAGATCTTGGCTGGTCAAGGAGCCATCGTCGAGGAAATCGAGTTGATCTCAGTGTCTGATCCTTCTACCCTGCACCTGGCCCGCTGGAGGGACCAGCTGACAAAGTTGAACATGTGGAAGTACACAGAATTCGAGCGCATCACCTTTCTCGATTCCGATGCCTTTCCCGTGCAAAACATGGACGACATCTTCGATATTGTGCCGACACAAGAGTGCATACGCGACAAATTGAATGCGGACGACCTCAAAATCATGGCGGATCCTGCAAAGGCGAACGAGTTGTGTCGGTACACGTTTGGCGGGACCGTCATGTCGGAGAATGAAGGCGCGTACCTGAACGGCGGCGTCTTTGTATTCTCACCGAGCCGTGTCTGGCACGCGAAACTGATGCGCGACCTGACAAAGACGGATCAGTACGACATCCAGACGGCGGAACAAGGGCTCCTGGACTCTGTCCTCGGGTTCAGCAAAAAAGGTCCCTTCCCTCGCTTCGACTTTTCACAAATCTACAATGCAGACGGGCAATTCTACCTCGACAACAACAAATTCGGCATACTCAAAGTCATTCACTGCAAGATGTGGAGTCCCTTCTCCCTCAGCCATGCCCCGGAACTCAATACCCAATGGGACGTCGATTGGATGTCCATGTCTCGCTTCTACGACTCCGACATCTTCTCCATGGCCCGCGAAACCGGGCACCGCAAAGAACCTCTCGAGATTCTCGGTGAGATGGAAGCAAAGGCCAAGGCCGAGGCCAAAAAAAGCCGCCAGAGGAAGGGCGGCCAGCACAGGTGATTTCGACCATGGGAGTTCCTCACCACTCTCCTCCGAAGTTATCACAGCTCGCATCGTTATTCATATAGAGTCAGTGAAATCGCATCTCCCTCCATTAATCAATATGATTCAACATTGATATCATGCGAGCAGCATGCATATTATAGAGCAGTGCAATATTTGCACATAAGCATCCTAGGCATTCCGAAACCCGGCACGGTATTGCAATTGATTGTGACGATGTGAAATGCTTAACGATATGTCGCTATTCAAAATAGGTTGAGCAAACTGCACTTCTTGCAGCTACAGTAGTTTAAGCAGATTTTACTTCTTGCTCAGACGGCTTCATGGCCGGGAACAACAAGACCTCCTTGATGTTGTTCGAATCCGTCAAAAACATGACCAATCTGTCAATACCCATGCCCCAACCACCGGTAGGTGGCAGACCATACTCTAGTGCAGTGCAGAAATTCTCATCCACCAATTGTGCTTCATCATCTCCCTGATCCTTCTGTGCTGCTTGCTCCTCGAATCGTAATCGTTGATCAAATGGATCGTTCAGCTCAGTATACGCATTGCAAATCTCCTTGGTGGCCACGAAGACTTCGAATCTCTCACAAATGCCCGGTGTCTCTCGATGCGATTTTGCCAAGGGAGACATCATTTGAGGATGACCAGTGATGAAAGTGGGATTGATGCCTTCAGACTCAATGTACTCGCCGACGAGTTTGTCCAAAAGTCGAGCAGAGGTGTGCGGAGGTGAACACTCGATCTTGTTCTTCTTGCAAAGGTCCTTCAGGAATTGGTTCGCCTCGGCACTTTGTAGATCTTTGGCTGCAGGGAACTGTACTCCAAGCTTTTCGGAGAGATATGGTAGCATGTCAATTCGTCGCCAAGGTCTGGCAAAGTCCAGATTGAGCTCAGGGCCCTCTGGTCCTTCGGGATGGTACTTGATTTCATACGAGCCAGTGACTTCTTTGACGAGCTCAGAAATCATGATTTCCGTCAATTCCATGACATCATATACATCTGCGTACGCCCAGTAGAATTCACACGTCGTAAATTCGGGATTGTGCGTCAAGTCGATACCTTCGTTTCTGAATTGTCTGCCGATTTCGTAGACACGGTCGAGCCCTCCAACTACGAGCATCTTGAGGTAGAGCTCTGGCGCGACTCGCATGAAAAGATCCATGTTAAGATCATTGTGATGCGTGATGAATGGTTTGGCAGTCGCTCCGCCCGCGATCATGTTCATCATTGGCGTTTCTACCTCGAGAAAGTCTCGAGAGTCGAAGAATCGCCTGATGTATTGCACGATCTTGCTTCGCATGATGAATTTATCTCGAGTAGAGTTATTCATTATTAAGTCCAAGTATCGTTGACGGTAGCGAGTTTCTTGGCTTTTGAGTCCCGGCTGTGCCTTAGGCAGCATATGCAGCGAAGGTGATAGAAGGCTGATTTGCTTGCAAAAGACTGATAGCTCGCCTGACTCTTCACGGCCACGGGGGGAGGTGACTCCTGGATATCCGGTCACTCCAACGATGTCACCTCTTTTGATCAAATCATGCATCTGGGCAAAATCCTCGCCTTCCTCACAGTCCTGGATTTGACACATGATCTGTATCTGTACACCTTCAGCCTGAATATCGTAGAAGCGCAATTTTGTGCCTGCTTCACGCTTGTTGTGGACCCTTCCTGCAACAGTGATTATATCGTCCTGAAGGAGATCGCCACGCTTGAGATGAGAGTACTTCTTGATAAATTCTGGTAGTCTTGTCGAAACATGAAATTTATGAGGGTATGGATTGCGGCCACCAGTCGCAACCTTACCTCGCATCTCGTTAATCGCAGCAGAACGAATTTTGTGAAACTCGTTAGGATTCAGCTCCTGGACATTGGCATCCGCTCCTTCGACCTTTGGCTTGACAACAGCTCTGGGAGGCTTGGCCGCCTTCTTTGCATCAGTGTTGCGCTGCTTCTGTCGTCTCTTGAGCTCAGTCTTCGAGACTCGTTCTCCAGTCACTTCGTCCAAGTGTAGACCATCATTGCCAGTAGTCAATTCGCTGATTTTTTCTGTGACTTCAGCCACGGTATCTTTGATCGCTTCAGCCATGTCTCGAATTCGACCTTCGCTTGTACAAGCTCTCAAGACTGTGAGAACAAGTCGTATACTTCTTTATGAACGACCAACTCGTTTTTGAGTCAGAATTGTCAAGATTTCGTCGTAGATTATCGTATTCATATCGCTTGAAGCCCGAGGATTAAGCGACACATTGCCCACCTCGCACTGTGGAGAAGCTGTTTCGTAGCAACGACGTCAGTCGGCCATAGCGTAGTGATGAAGAATAGATAAGTGTTCTTCGTGTGTAAATCAATATTGCTACAGGTTGACACTGAATCGGAAATGCGCTGAAATATGCTCAAGTCATTGCGTAGTGCCACTCGCGGACTTGGCGCATCAGCAAGAACTTACGCTAGGGTCGTGGGCGGCTTACTCAATCAACCTCCACCGCCGGCACCGAAGCCAAACAGTCCTTCCAATGTTTCGGAATACAGGAGTCCACTACAAGGGACGACGAACAAATATGACGCGGTCAAGGAACTGCTACAAAAGCAACCAAAGCAAGAGTCAGAGGGGTTCCACCTCGATATCTCGAAACCTCCACGATCAGCCAGGGACGAGTTCAGGACTGTCACAGAACCACCGATATTCAGACCCAATCACGCTTTACATCGACGTCTGATCAACGCTATCAGTACAATACCAGAACTGCAAGACTCTCCGAGTTTACAAGCCCTGTTATTGGATCTCGACAGCAAAGCCAATGTAGAAATTCCTTATGTTCTGAAGAATGGCAATATCGGCTCTCCGGAGATGTCCCTGAATGAGATAGCAGAAAGTGTAGTCACTGTTGCACATGTTCTTCCCCCATCCGCAGCCAAGGCGGAAGGAGAGGTCATCTTATGCTCCGGTTTTGCCATCCTCGATGGATCTATGATAACGACGTGTACACACCCATTCTTCCAGATAAATGCTCACTGCCGATCGTATGATGCAACACATCAGCAATTGAATCTGTCCCTTGCTAGAACAGTGATTATCACAAATTCTGGGGACATATTGCCCATCCAGAGCCTCGAAAGTCACATTGTCATGGGAGATATCGTGATTCTCCGCATAGCAAAAGAAAGTGCTCTACGGCCGCTACAAGTCAGTCCTTATCCTTGTCCTGCTGGCAACCCTATTCAAGTCTACAATTTGGCCGATACATTCATGCGCGGCGACTCTCGATTAGCATCGAAATGGCACTGGCGTGATTCAGAGATTACCTTATATCAAGATCGAGCAGGTAGAGAGGCTGCGACTGGCTCGTACGATGAGTTGAACACTTTGCTGTTCAACACTATCCCATTGGCAGGCTCGAGTGGCGGTCCAATCCTCGATCGAGAGACGAAGGCCGTGGTAGGCATTGTTCGGGGCAGTGAAGTGTCCTATGCTGTAAGAAAAGAAAGAGGATTTGGCACCCCTGCCGAAACTTTATTCAATGTTTTCAAGCTGGAGATGTGACCATGCATCAAGCGCAAACTCTGAAAACTTTCACCGGCTAGTGACAACAGTCTCCGGACTGATTTCAGACCAGTGATATGAACTTGGGAGCGGAACGTCCAGCACAAGCTGCAAATTCTGCTGGCGCACGAAGGGTTTTTGTGGCCTGATCGCCCGACACTAAATACTCCACTTGTCCGCCTTGATATGCAAGACGAGGATAAGTCTGCCAGATTCGGTGTGAAATCCAGTATGCCGCGTACCAGATTTCCAAACTCTCCGACTTGGGTATAGACAAGCAGGTTTTATAGCTTCGATTGACAAGGTCTAATATATAGCATAAAGACATGGTCAAAGTTAACATCATCGTTTTCTTGGCAACAAGTCGTGCCTCATCCTTGAGGCACTGTCATTCTCATGAATGGTATCAACTAGAAACTACCTTAAAATTCATGAAAGATAGGAACCGAAAATCATACTTATTTATATTGCTTTTCACAAAAGGATATAGACACAAATCAGATTGAACCACCGTTGAGCAATGCTTTGCCACACGAAACTATAGATTCTTCATTTGATCTCGGCGACCAGCCTAGCGCCTTTGCTTTTGAATTGTCGAATTCACGCACAATACCGATTTCCGATGCGGTATCCTTGAGTTGAGCCATGAACAGTCCAAGGATCTTCACCAAGAAATTTGGCAAAATTCTCGTTGGCACTTTTGAGGCTTGTGCACCCAAATTTGACCTCAGCATCTGCGCCATTTGTATAAGAGAGGCTGATCTTCCTGCTACTGCAATATATCGTTGTCCACTTGCCTCTGGTGCGGTCGCAGCCAGCATGTGTAGGTCAGCCACATCGCGCACATCTACGAAGCCAAATGTGATGTTCGGAACAGCTGGCAAGGAGCCATCAAGCATCTGCTGGACAATTCCACAAGTTGAGCTTTCCGTAGGCACAAGCAGAGGAGGACCAAAGATGCCCACGGGATTGACCGTGGCCAATTCGATACCTTGCCCGTCGGTCTTGATGAACTCCCATGCAGCCTTCTCAGCCAAGGTTTTGGACTTTGAGTATGCATTGATAGGCACCTGCTTGCCTTCAGGATCGGACCAATCTGCCTCCGTGTATGGACTGCTCTTTGGTGAAGTGCCATAGGCGATCGCAGCCACAGAAGAAGTCACAACGACGCGCTTGACTGTGTCCGAGGCTTTTGCCGCACGCAACACTCGCAGTGTACCCTCCACAGCAGGCTTGATGAGGTCGTCTTCATGCTTGGGCGCAGTCAATGGGAACGGACTTGCGACATGCAGCACGATCTGCGCACCTGCAGCAGCTTCATTCCAACCCTCGTCCTTGAGCAAGTCGGCGACAACAAACTCGAGCCTCGTGCTGTCGACTGGAGGTTGTGCATTGGCGAGCCCTTTCAACACGTTCTTTTCCTTCTCAGGCGATCTGACTGTGGTGCGCACTCTGTATCCCTTGCGGAGAGCGGCAGCAACGCAATGAAGAGCAAGGAATCCCGACCCTCCAGAGACTAAAATGAGACCCTCGGACGTCGACATGATACTTGCTTATTCCTGAGACCGAAGAGATCAAGTACAGAGACTTAGAGGCCACCTTGGCAGTGTTCAGAGACACGCAATGTATCATTAGCTATAGTACTCTTTGATTTGTGAAGAAATGTGGAGCTATGCGCTGCTCACTTACCGAGGCTAAATGGCATGCGCACTGTCCCCTAGCAGCTGTGAATCTTCATGCATGCAACACGTGCGCAGGGTCGAAAGCTCAACGTACGTAAAATGTACATACATCGTCACCATATAAAAAAAAGCTCTTCCCACTGCAAGACAATATTTTTGAAAAGCAAACAAGGTCTAGTCCAAAAATTTACATTTCATCAACTTTGAAACACGAAGGTCTAGCTAAGACTACACGGGCTTGATTGAGCCTTTGAGACCGCCTCTAGGGACGTGCTGATTAAATGTCTCTTATGTCTGTGCAAAGTCAATAAGGCACACGGGATCATTCAGCTTCTCGATGCCGGGCCAGAGGTTGAGCGCCTCAGGCAGCTTTCACAAAAACCCAGGTTCAGTGGTCGGACTGGTGGCTACTTTGTGGTATTGGTAAAGGCCATGCTCAGTGCATGGCTCATGGTGCAGGCAGGCACGTCAACTTACACGTCTGCGGTCTTTGACCGTAGGTCCTGCAATTAAGGTACTCATCAAAATCAGCGAGTCCAGGAAGTGGATGAACATTCTTTTGATAGTTGTCCTTGCTGCGCACCAAGCAGGTGCGCTACTATTACAGCAGCCCAATTCTTGGGAATTGTTCTTCGCGGGTCACTTCAAACTGACGGGCTGGCTAGCCCTTGCGGGATCCCTTAGCAAGGCCTTTATCATTATATATCTGACAAGAGATACAACAATCAAAGGGATCTTCTTGTTTGCCGACGAGACCTCGGTGCAGGCACTACCCCTATTCTCAGACACATAGTCTCGTCAAAATTCTACCTCTATTCTCAGACACATCGTTACTTCAAAATCCTTACGTCAAAGCAAGGCCCTGTTTCTTGGCTTATTGTGGCACACATCGTCTCGTCAAAAGTCAGCCTACACAGTAGGGGTCTCTCTGACCACGGCTTCCAGCTACGGCCGTACACGAGTCTCTGATTCACACGAATTGGAACGAATCCGTACAAAGATGAGCTGGCTCGAATCCACACGGATTCACACGAATCTACACGAATTCACACGACGTGTAGCTGGCTCGACTTCATACGGATACACACGAATTTGCACGATATGAAGCTGGCTCGACTTCACACGAATTCGGACGAAACCACATGGATTTGCACGAATTCGCACGACGTGAAGCTAGCTCGACTTCACACGGATTCACACGAATTCGCACGACTTCACACGAAGTTGAGCTGGCTCGAATCCACACGGCTTCACACGAAACCACACGAAGATGAGCTGGCTCGAATGTACACAGAACCACACGACCTTCACACGAATTCGCACGAATTCGCACGAATCCACACGACGTGAAGCTTGCTCGATTTCGCACGAAACTACACGAATCCGCACGACGTGTAGCAGGCTCGAATTCGCACGAAACCACATGAAATCACACAAATTCACATAAAGTGTAGCTGGCTCGACTTCACACACTTTCACACGGATTCGCATCAAACGACACGAATTCACACGACGTAAAGCTCGCTCAAATTCACACGAATTTGCACGAATCCGCATGACGTGTAGCTGGCTCGAATTGGCACGGCTGGGCACGAATCTGTAACATGTTGACTTGCTTTCTCGGAATCGAAGCGCAATTGTCATAGTTTGTACGTAGCTAAACCCTAAATTTGTACGAACAGACCGTATTCCGTATACTCCGGGTGGTCCGGGTTGCGCAAACACGGACACGGAGCGGACTTTTGCCGTATGCCGTATCGTGTCCGGGTTGCGATGCCGTACTCCGAGTCCGGTCCGGGTTCGTACTGTTGAAAGTCGCTGCATCTAACATTCATCTCTTCCCGTGCACACACACGTACACGTTTCAGGTTAACAGCGACCTTTCCAGAACATCGTCGTCCCTTGTGCCTATATAATAGGCTGTAGCTGCAGACAGAGATAGTTCCTCAATCACACATCTATCAAAGGCTACCCAACAGCTCATTTCTCTAGCTGTGTGTAGTGTACTAGTGGACTCGCACTAGTCCATCCTTCCTAGACATGGGCACCAGGCCTAGACATGGGCACCGTCCACCGGGATTCACCGGATCCCGCTCATTGGCACCGGACCGGCCGGGGACCGGGCCAGGTATTGACCTGCACCGGGATTGCACCGGGATTCACCGGATCCCGGTCATTCCCCGGTCATCTTTATAGTGTACATCTCACAAGTATGACAATACACTATTTTGAGCACGTAATACAAGTATAATGTCATAGTAATGGTATTCAATGTTACGTGAGCTAGAATTGTATACGTGCAAAGTCGAGCCAGCTTCACGCCGTGCAAATTTGTGTGGTTTTGTGGAAGTCATGCGATTTCAAGCCAGCTTCAAGGTCGTGCGAATCCGTGTGAATTCGTGTGAATTCGTGTAGATTCGAGCCAGCTCAGGGTCGTACAAACTTGCACGGATTCGTGTGAATCTGTGTGAATTTGTGCGAGATCGAGCCAGCTTCTTGCAGCTGCAAAGATTCGAGCATGTTACGGACGGCGGGTACAGGTACTCTAGGTATACGATGGTCGGACAAGGTATTGGGGGGGCAAGAACGTTGTTG
>DF819322.1:0-21619 GCA_000836175.1 Taphrina flavorubra JCM 22207 | reverse complement strand
ACGTCCGGTGTTTCCTCGTGGGAACGGCGATTTGGTCGCGCGGTGTTTCTACCAGATTGCAGTTCGTTGATTAAACGCTGCTGTTCCGTGATGACCCTTTCTCGATCCTCGATGATCTCGGATTGAGACTGGATAAAGCGGTTGAGCGAGTCGCGACCAGCATCTGCTTGACCGCTTGTGCCTTGGTCAGTGGTCTCCAAGAAGCCGGCTGTCGAGGCTCGAGTTGGGTCTCCTGAAATGCGTTGAAATGGATCGACCGCTGCAGGGAGTCGCTGACTTTGACGAGAAAGACTTCGTTGAGATCGGCTTTCTTCGAGGTCAGCCATCCTTTTCATTAGGTCTTCCTGACCTTTGTGCATTCTCTGTTGAACGGCTTCCATGTTTTGGAGCATGGAAATGACGTTTTCCATGCCTGGAACCACTGTCGACGAAGATTGAGAAGTGCGTGCTGAACTTTCCGTTGACGCTTCCCCAGGAAGCGTCTCTGGTTGTTTGCCCTTACTGGACGCTGCCTGCTTTCGAGTAGTAACATTACTACCGCCAGGGACAGGAGTGTCTCGATCAGCGTCAGGAGGTGGGCTACGCACCACCGGCATAGCCGCCGTATTCCACTTGTTGTTTAAAGACTGTTGAATATCCCGCACGTTTTGAACGTCCTATTCGTTGGGAGCCACTGTAAGGGCACGGTACGAAATGGTGGGAAAGTCATCTTATAAACTATCTGAGACAACGTCGTGATATACCATCGAGCGAGCGATCGTCGCGGACGACGACAGAGGACGAGCCAGGGAGCTCCGTGCCACAACAGTAAACGTATGCATCTATACCGCCCTTGTACGACTTTCCACGAATAGGGACTGGCGGTTTGAATCGAGGTTTTGGTAGACCAGCTAACTGCGCTGCCAGGCAGTGTGCGTCGTGGGCTATACGAGCTGTTGTAACTGCTATGTCGTGGTTTCTTTTGATGAGCTCGTTTTCACGCTTTAGCTCATTAGCAGTACGCTTTTTGATGAAGATTAGTGGTCCTTTGTAGTTGTACCCTATTACAGCCCACACCATGAAGGAGGAGACACTTTTGAATGACTGTTGAAGGCAATCTTCGTGCCACTTCTCATCCTTTCGTCGTGTAACAAGCTGGACTCCATACCTGCCTAGAAGTACACTACACTCATCAGAGTACAGGGTACGTTTATGTAAGCCTTGTAGAGCACCCTGGACTTCTGACTCTGCATAGGCAAGTCTTCTAGCCTTCTGATCGTCGTTGAGAAGACACTTCTTTGAAGGGACGTACTTCTTGATCCCAGCTTCATGAAGAGCCCTGTAATATGTGGCCTCAGTCCCACAGCTCAATCTGACCTCTGTGAAGATGATAGAAAGTGGCTTGAAGCGCTGAGCTTTGTTGTGGGTAGCTGCATGGATTAGACGTCGAATGTCGGTTTTAGTGAGAATCTTGTTGGGCCCGTTTCTCTTGTTTCGTTTGACGTTTTCAGCTGAGCTTGCAAGACCTCCATTAACAGACTGCTCTGCGAGTACACTGCGTTTTATGAGTCGAATAGAGCTTTCTGGCATGCCTGTAAGGTGCGATAATTCTGGTACTGACATTCGATTCTCCTTTCCAAGATCCACTGTAGCGAAAGCGACTACAGCCCTCTGGCTTTCAGGATATTCTATACGAGCCATGTAGCTACCAGTACAACAAGGTAGAAGGTAATACAAGCAGTATAGCGCTGGCTAGCTGTGTTCAAAGTATAGCTATTGTTTCTGTTGTTTTCAAAGTCGTGCTTAGGCGACGACTTCGGGTCACTGTGGGGCCCGACATTCACCCATGCAAGAGAGGAGTATAACCCGCTGCAATTGATCGATCGCGATGCATGGTGTCTCGATCGTCAATATCGCATCAGAAGCTGCACAGATATATCATTGTCAATAAATAAATGACCTTGTGTTTTTCGTGCCTGAATGCTTATAAATAATTCTTGCCAGGGTCGCGGTGCACTCTTTGAGTGGTAGAGGTGATCGATTGCTTACTCCATAAAGCTCTGCTTGGCATGCGCGAGATGGGCGCAAGCTAATCACCGAAATACACAGTCTGTCATTGTGCACTCCTTGTCAGTGGATTTCAGCTGTAGCGTTTTAGTGGAATTCGCGCAGCATAGCTACTTCGCAGTCATCGCATCGGACTTGATCAGGGCACTGATTTACCAGTGAGCCAGTTCTCCAAACAGTCCTGATTACTATCTAAAAAGTCAAACACAGTGGAATATGGCAGTAACGTTCGATCCGGACGAAAAGGGTGGCAAAAGCTCATTCCCGCGCATATTGGGTGTGTTCTTTGCCATCTTCCATCCTCAGGCTGGTCCAACAGTCATCTATCAAGTGCCGGCAGATTTTATTGGACCTTCCACAAGCAAGACAGGTGAAAATCAAGATTGTTGTATTGACATGGACAGTATATCTGAATACATCATACCAAAGCAGCAGTTGTGCGATCGCATGATTTGCATCTGCAATTCGGGCTATCGGGTGCTTGGCTATCCTATTCGTGTCGAGGGACTTCACTACGAAAGGAATGCATTCATCTTCAATTGTTGTTTTGCCTTTGATGAGAGTGATGATGTCTCTGCATATATACCGGTCGTCAAGCGACTTGCGAGAGTCCTTCAAAGTATGGAAGAGCTGAAGAAGAGTCTGAGTCTCGAGGCTGAGAGACCGATTGTCCAGGATGTGATTGAACAGGTGCTTGAAGACCTGAACACGTTCGGAGAATGCAGGATTCCAATCATCGATGAAGAAGTGACACTGAATATCAAACTCTTCAGGCAGAATCCACCGCCAATGAGCGTGAGAGCTTGGCATGTACCAGTGCCTCTGATCCCGCTCGCTGATCTGATGGACAAAAACTGGGATCTCACGATCCAACGCTTGGCACCACATATAAATGGCGTGTCATCCGTCAAGCAGATATCCGAATTTGCTGATGTTGATCCACTACTGGTCGAGAAGTGTATGGAGCATTTGCTCTACTACAATACCATTGTGGTGACGGACATATTTCAATTCAATGCTGTTTATGCAGTAACACCGGAACTAGACACACTCAATTTCAACCAACGAGAACAACAAGACTGTTGCGCTTATATCACCGCAAATCCGACTGGTATCGTGCTGAAGTGGTCGGTGGTGTTTGAGCTCTATGCATCCTTGCGCCACGGTCTCATGCTCAAGGAGTGGATCAAGCTACATCTGAACGAAGTTCGCGGGATTGATCCCAGGCGATTCATCACATATGGCATCATACACGGATTTGTGTATCGGGTCCATACATATCCATACCTAGCGCCTGAACATAGGACGACCACGACGGCTGCCATGGCAGACGGAACCAAACATTTTGACGAATTGTGCACGATGATGAGTAAAGCTCCGGGCGATGTGCTCGCCAAACTTCAAGCATGTGGACCTGTACAACTCATCTACAGCTGAACCAATCGTTGATCAGTGGATATATTGGTGATCACTTTGCTGATCGCGGTGAAAGTCACGCTTTACGTGTTTCCATGTTGACGAATTCGTCTATTGGGCGCACCATCAAAGATGTCATCAGAGCAGGCTCCAGATCTGCGCTTGCATGCTAGCACCTGATCTCTGTCGCGCTTACATATATGGAAAGGTCATTCAGGGAGTTCCGCACGCGCACAAGATCAAATCTACGGATCGCGCGCGACTGACGCAGCTCGATAGCTATCGCTATAGCCATGCATGGCTGGATGCCTCCATATAGCCCTTAGCTGGCTCGCGACTGCTGCCGTGGAGATGTATCATGGTAGATTACCTGATTGAGCAGACGGATGACATCTAAATAGGTGGATGATCGGTCGACCAGACGACCTTAACTGATCAGCTTGAGGTGATCAGAAGGAGGCTACGGTAATGCATTACAAGTAGAAGGGATGAGCCTTGCCTCATGTTCGCGTAATGCACACGTCTCGTGACGACAAGATCGTCCCCATGGCGATGGGAAAAAATGGCAGTTGTGCAAGTGTGGCTTGAGCAAGTTTGACCATTCGCGCTCGTGAAAAGTTCCAGGTTTTCCCGAATCGACAAGTTTGTGGGTCGTCCACGGGTACCCTGGTACTACAGCACCTGGGCACGCGTGCCCAGCTCTGGAGGCGGCGATTCACTGCCAGGCGCAATTGCTCGATCGTGGCTTGGACAATCCAATCTCAGCTCTCGATTCCCGAAGCATTGTCTGAGCCAATAGCAAGACGAAGCGAGGCATATCAGCACACTTGGGCACCTGGACAGGCACCACTCCTAATCCCAAATGACATCACGATATCTTGTCCCCACTCGCCGAGTGCAAAAGATCTAGAGTGCACGCATCCATACCTACCGTGCCGCATCATCACCCGGGAGGCTGTCTAGCAAGCTCAGCATGGTAGAAGCATATCCTAAGCACATTTCATCAAAGCAAGAGTGGATGGAACAATTATGCGGATCGCTTAGCTATCTTGCTGGTCATGCATGTATGCATATGGGGTTAGCGATGATCTCGACTCGTGCTTTCCGAGTGTACAGGCTTGCGGTAGATGGAAGGAAATCAACACTGTTAGTGCACCTCCGGTTGCCTGTAGTGAAAACCCAATGGGAGACATTAACATTCGCCGAAGTCTATGAAAATTTCGTGTTTCGCATGTTCAAGCCTGAGTGCTGAACATTATTTTCACGAGCTGGATTCCTAGGTATATTTACATATACACGTAGGCATGTACAATGAGACGACTATGGCCATCCCACACCCTCTTGTTTATACATCTGGGCATGCAGTGCTTGCTTCGCCTGCTGGTCAAACAACTGTAACGCGGGCAAGTGCGCAGGACACGACCGCAGAGGTTGAGCCGCAGCTGGCGGCAGAACCTTGGAATCTTCAAGGTAGAAAGTCCACGTACCGCAGACCTGAGAAGCCGCGCGGGCTGCTGCAGGATCATGCAAACCGCCCGAGGAAGGGGAAAAAGTCGTTGCATCACCGCTTGCTCGGTTTCCTGCTTTGTGATTGGCTGCCTCCGGGCACTTGCTGCCTCTGCCACAATTACGCACACGAACTGCGTCTTGCTGCCTGCCTCAGCGTGTCTGTCTGTCTGCCTGTCTGCCTGCCTTGCTCTCTCTCTCTCTCTCTGCGTAACTGGTGGTTGGGCTTCTGGCTCGCTCGTATGCTGGGTGCTGCCTGCCACTCGTCATTCCCTCGAGGCACAATTACGAGCTCTCCAGGCTTCTACCACTTTTGACCACCTTTCTTCTTGACAGACAGACTTCACGTATTGTCAGAATCACAAGGCTACAGTCCTAAGTCCAGGCACTCGAAGTAAAGTAAAGGTCACTGATCGAGATCATCAGCCTCAACGCTATCTTGATTATCAAATCCCGAGACTCTTTTTCTCTCGACCTTTTCTTAACCACTCGCTCGGCCTAGTCCCTCAACGGAGCAGACCATCTTCAGAGAACGAATGAACAAGTCCACAGAGTCTATCCTCTCTGTCTCCTCAAAGTCCTCGGATTCTGGCTTGGGCTCAGACCGAGAAGCTCCTTCTGGCCAGACTCTTCATGGTCCTTTGAACAAGATCAATCACTCTGGGTTGAATGGTCTTCGACATGGTGGCACCTCGGGACTCGAGACTGGCAAGTTCACCGCCTCTGCAGTGATTGAGATGAAGTACCAGGTCGAAGAGACTGAAGGCATGTTGGACCCTAAGAACACCACACTCCTCTCCTCGATCGATCCTGACGTATATCCTCCTGCACTCATTCCTTTCAACCCGGAGAATTCCAACGAGCGTCTGAAGCGTTTCGTGACCATTGACGTGAACGTTCACGAAATTTTCGGGGACCGTATCAAGGCTTACTTTGCCTACCACGATGTCGAGGTGCACATGCACATACTCTCCAGCTCAGAGGAGGGAAAGTCAGCCCAGCAGGTTCTTGAAATTTGCGAAGCTCTGAAAAAGTTCAGCATTGACCGAAGGCGAGATCCGATCATGGCTTTCGGTGGTGGTGTCATCCTCGATGTATCTGCGCTTGCAGCCAACTTATGGCGACGAGGTACTCCAATCATCAAAGTCCCAACGACGCTCATCGCAAATGTCGATGCTGCCGTAGGAGTCAAGACTGCAGTCAACTTTTGTTCCGAGAAGAACAAGCTCGGTACCTATTGTGCTCCTTTGGCAGTTTACATCGATTCAAACACCTTTCTGCCGTCCTTGCCTAAGCGACACATGGCGAATGGTATGGGCGAAATCCTCAAGATGGCTTTGATCAAGGACATTGACCTCTTTGAGTTGTTGGAGAAGGAGGGTTCAGCATGCTCTAAGGTTACCGTCCGTCGTTCGATTCAAGGCATGCTGGAGGAGCTGGAACCAAACTTCATGGAACAGACCTTGTATCGAATAGTCGACTTTGGACACACCTTTTCACCGATGCTGGAAATGGCATCGCTCAATTCGGACTACCCCTTGTTGCACGGAGAGGCTGTCACAATCGACATGGTGCTCTGCATGTTCATTTCGGAAGAAATGGGTATGGTTTCATCGTCAGATGTGGACCGCGTGCTCAAGGTGGTCGAAGAATTGGACCTTCCCATGTGGCACGATTCATTGACCTATGAAATGCTGCAGACTGCGCAGACTGACATCACAAAAACGCGAGGCGGCAAGCTGAGACTGCCCGTCGTCAATGGAGAAATAGGCTCTTTCGACTTCTTGGACTACGTTGACGCTGACGTCCTTCAAGCGGCCTTTGACCGCTTGAAGAGCTCTGGTGCACAGACCACGAACGGATATTCGCGAGGAATCAAATCACACACAGCCAATACCGCGGCATAAAAAAGCACACCATTCTAGACAGGCCAGCCCGGCGCTTTCCCAACCTATAATTCCTTCTTCTTCTTCCTTCAGGTTAAAGCCGACCAAAACAGTTCCAGCATAATATGGACAATTTGTAATTCATGTCACAACCTCTTCTTTGGAGTTTGTATGGTATATTATTAGTCTGCAATGACATGGAGATGACTCTAAAATGGAAAAAAAAAATAGACATGAATGATAGAATTCGGGGATGACGCACGACTTTTTTAGCATGATTTTGTGATGAGCGCTTTTAGCATTTCTACTCTTTACCAAAATAAAAATACTGTTTTCAATGCTAAGCAATTCTCGACCACTGAAGCTCACAGTGCACGCCAGACGCAAGTCACATGTATCGAGGGTGAATGTACTTGCAACAAAACATTGCCAATCGTTATCATGTTGTGCGCTAGTTGCGAGAGTGTATATAATTTTTAGAGGATTTTGTGTATATTCAGTCGAATGCGTCGGCCTCTGTCCCATCGAGATTGACTTTTCCGACTTTTCGCCGCCCAGCTTGATCGCGATCGAGTGCGAGCCGTTTCATTTTCGTGCGTTGGACGGCCTGGTCGACGCCGAGATCGCCGCTCAATTCCGCGTCGGCGTACTGCAACACGAGACGTCGGCCGAGCAGGTGTGTGCCCTCGAGTGCTTCGATGGCGTTGCGGGCCTCTCGTTTCGAGACGAATTCGAGGAATGCGAAACCGCGGAGGTGGGCGGTGTGGGATTTGGGTAGGCGGAGGGATTTCAGGGTGCCGTAGGTACTGAATAACCGTGACACGTCGGCTTTACTCGTCTCGAACGGCAAGTTTTTCACGACGATTTTGGTGCCGCCCCTGCCGGTTCCTCCTATTATGGCCGAGGCAGAGGACGAGGAGGACTGCTTTTGGTCGGTGGATTTTCCGGTGGAGAGTTTGAGGTCGAGGGCGTGACCGTCCAGCGTGAAACCTTGCATCGTGGTGATGGCGTGTCGGGCATCCGATTCGCTTGCGAATTCGAGAAAGCCGAAGCCCATGCTCAGGCGCGCGTTGGAATCTTTCGGGTTGGGTTTCGTCTTTACCGTTGCGCGGCGGAATCCTTTGAGGGATTCGAAGGGTCGCGTCAAGTCTGGTGCCCGAGTCTCAAAGTTGAGGTTCTTGACAAACACGGTGGATTTCTCCAATTCATCAGCGGCAGAATCTTCGTCGTCGTCGTTATCGTCCCTGATTGTGTGCTGAGTGATTCCTTTGACAAGGTCCTTGTTGGTCGTGCCAAGCTTGTCATTGGCAGCAGGGACGACGGCAGAGGTGAACGTGTTTATCGGACCCTTTTCGAGGTAGATCAAGCCATCCCCAAACTTGCGATACGCTAGCTTGCCAAAGACTGATTTACCTTGATTGCCATCGACGACTTCCACAATCGCGAGGCCGCCAATGTCCGGCATGACGATCCTGCGAATGACACCACCGGCACCCTCTACCAGTTTTGTCACTTCCGCTTCATTAGCGTGCGACGGCAAGTTCTTGAAGAGTAGGATGGAGTCGTCCTTTTGCCGCGTCTGACTAAACGACTGCAAGTTGACGCCGTGTGAGAGAAAGAATTTCTTGATGGTGTTGAGGGCAGACGATTCAGCCAGAGCCATGGTCACGGCGGCACTGCTCTGACTCGGATCAATCAGTTCGCTCTTGCTGACACCAAACTTCTTTGCAGTATTCTCCATGACTGCGTCTTGATTGAGGAAGAGTGAGTTCCAGTTGAAACGAGACTTGGCAGCTTCCTTGCGTCTCTCTTCTTTCCGCCTGTCACCGACATTGAGCTTGGCTCCTGAAGTTTGTGGCTTTTCTATCGTGATCTTCGCCTGACCGGGCAAAATATGTAGTAGTCGCCCATGAAACGACTTGCCATCAAGATCTTCAAAGGCTGCAATGGCGTCCGTGGAGTCGTTGAAATGAATGTATGCGGTTCCCTTAGGACTACCGTTTGCAGATTGCGGAATGTGCACTTCCTGAACACTACCGAAATTCTCAAACAGTGTCTGCAAAGCAGCCTCATCAACAGTGAAAGCGAGGTTGCGCAAGAACAACCGAGCTGTTTCTTTGATTGTCTGTATAGCCTCAATTCTGGCGAGTGCATCGGCGGCAGCACGTTCTTCTTTGATTTCCTCTTCAGTCTTGACAGGCGTTGGTTTTGGCTCGTGCGGTACATTCTGACCACGATCGACCGTTTTTGACGCTGCTTGCGCTGGTACGATAGCTTTTGTTTTCGGTATCTGTTCTTCGATGCCGTCAGTCAGATCTAGTATCCTGGACGTTCTATTTCTCAGCCACTCTGCATCGTCGGCATCTTCAGGCACCGCAATGGGAACTCGTGTTGGTTCTGAAGCTTCCACAACCGGCGCTTCGTGCTCAATAACAACATATTCTTCGTCTTGTTTTTGTGGTATTGTTTCATATTCAGCATCATCTTGATTTTCGATGCCCTCCGGTTCGTCTTCGATCGCCGCTTGTTGGACAAATTCTTCGTCATCGTTGAGGAATGTTCTCGACTTTGATCTCTTTTCATTCAATCGTAGGAATTCTCGAAACTTGGGATCCTCCTCTACTGCCTCTCCTCGCGACTTGCGTCTCTTCGATTGTTTCGCCGTCTGAGCCGCTACCACCGCATCCTCTACCGGTCTCTTCCTTTTGTAATTTGTCGCGGACTCTTCCTCCACGGTTCGTGCTAATTCTGCATTGATTTTAGTGGATCCCACATAGGTGTTGTTCCAATGTTGTACGGCGCTCTCTGCCTCAGCAAAGGACTGGAAACCGACGAATCCAAATCGTCTAGACTTGCCAGACTTGGAAGTTTGTAGTCTTGAGTCGGTCGGGGACGAGTAATCACTAAAGTGTTTTGTGAAAGCATCTTGAGTCAGGTATGGCGGCAAATTCTTGACGATAATTCTCGTTGCCATCCTAGTAGTCGGGACCGCAAATGCGCCTGCGCAAAGCTTTGTCAAGTATGCACAGACAACTTTGCAGCAGTAGCAAGTCCTGCGCTATTGTAATGCTGCAGCTTAGGTCTGGAATTTCAACTCTTATGATATAGTTAAAGCTTGATGACCAGGCACTAGAGACTCCTGCCAGATTTCTGCGGCGTCATCTGCCCTATTTCATCGCGGCCCGAGATGAATTCAGGCTTGCACAGCATAGCACAACCCCACGATGCACAAACTGCCTGATATTGCAGCCTCGACAGCATTAGAGCAAGCGCTTGCTTGAGACCAGCAAAGGTCTTGCTATAGGCAGGGACGAGAATAGCCTTGACAGCATAAGCCGACGTGGAGAATCTGCCAAAATCCTGTACATCATGCCGACAGCGAAATTATCGGAGGCCGAGATTGCCAAGCTCAGGAAACTCACACTAGAAGGTAGCGGATTCTCTTGACTTGCATAACTACAAGGAAGAGCACTTATGCTAGCAGCAAAGGAAACATCCTATTCTCCTTACTCAAAAGTGCGGTCACGCGTTCAAGTACTGTTCAATTGACTCATATTGAAAGTTCCGTGTGGGCGCATGTTTGTTGGACACATCAGGAGAATACTTCCAAGGCGCGAACGTATGAGGCAAGCAATTGCGGGAAGCATTGCTTACCAATGTCACAGGTTGAGAATGCCGCCTACTCGGGGCTCTGTGCGGAGAGGACAGCACTCGTCAAGGCTGTCACGTCGCGAGTCGGCCATATTCACAAGTTCAGAGCTGTAGGAGTGTCCACGGACACCAAGGATCCGTGTTCTCCGTGCGGCAGTAAGTATCCTGGTTCTGCTCTACCAAGTGCCTGCGTAACCTAACGTGACAGATTGCCGTCAGTTCCTGAGAGAATTTGGAATTGATTTGGAAGGTGCGTGACACATCAGGAATGTTCTACATCACGACCGCGAACTCATGGATTCAGTATATATGTTTACAGATGAAGGCTATGTTCTGAAGACTCTGGAGGAACTCTTACCAATGTCTTTCGGGCCGGAAAGTCTACTGAGCTGATTGCCACAGGTGACGGGCGAATTCACAGACGCAGGCATGTAGATAGAGAAGCGTAGAGAAGTACCTAATAGACATGAATTGTACACAAGAACTCAAGCGAGTGCAGAAGGTATGAAGCAAGAACTGATCACACCAGGACTGATCACATACCAACCCGAGAGGAACGACGCCCGTCGGTTGGGCAGAGGAAGAAACAACCGCGCTGCTGGCCCCCAAGCACGCGAAGTGCAAATACACACACACACACACACACATACGTATGTACACACAGAGGACAGACTACTTCTGCTGACCATTCAATGCCTTGCTTCTTATTGCTCACAGTCTAGCATTAATTCTCCGCGACAGAAACCAACTATATTCACTCTTTAACCTCTCCCCTCTTCATGAGCGCCGAACAGAGGAAGCCGAGGAAACGCAGTCTGGTTCAGCGATTATTTTGCTGCATATCTCCCAATGTAGACAATGACACGACACCTGCTCAAAAGCCTCCTCAGGCAGGACCTGCGAAGCAAGAGCCCAGCACGATAACTCCGACGACCACGGCAGCGACTGCAGCTGAGGTTTCTGCGACAAGTGCAGATGTGAACGACTCCTCGAAAAGACTGTCCACATTGAATGAAAAGACTGAGACGAACAACACTGAGGGTACATCCCACGACTTGGCAGCTTCGTCACCAATCCAGGAGACTACACCCGTTCCTCAGAGCGCATTCGCAGTCACCTCCAGTTCTCCATTCTTATCTGGCCTACAACCTGCTCTCGAACACGAAAGTGCTCATGTCAGTGAGCACACTACTACTGCCGTGGACGGACACGAAAATGCATCAGTCGCTGAGGTTGCCGCCTTGGTCGAAGATAGACCCCTGACGCCTTCGAGTGCCGCCATCACGGCGACCGTGCCCCTCGATCTTCCCGCTGAGCAATCGATGCCGATGTCTGAGACACCAGAGGTGCAAGCCACCGCTTGGCTGCTGCCCCCCTTGTCCCCTTCACTCAGTGGTAAAAAGTGTCTCGTCCTCGATCTCGACGAGACACTGGTTCATTCATCCTTCAAGGTCAGTCACATTCGTGCCTCTAGGAGAGATCTCTTTCTAGCGTGCTAACTCATGACAGGTGATTCATCAAGCGGATTTCGTCGTGCCGGTAGAGATTGACGGCATCTATCACAACGTATACGTGATCAAGCGGCCAGGAGTCGACGACTTTATGCTCGAGGTCGGCCGACACTTTGAGATTGTCGTCTTTACCGCTTCCCTCTCAAAGTACGCCGACCCGGTGCTCGACATACTCGACATCCATAAAGTCGTCCATCACCGTCTCTTTCGCGAATCGTGCCACAATCACATGGGCAACTACGTCAAGGACCTCAGCCAACTCGGCCGCGACCTCAAGGACGCCATCATCATCGACAACTCGCCGGCGAGTTATGTCTTTCATCCCGCTCACGCCGTCCCCATCTCCTCCTGGTTCAATGACGTGCACGACACGGAACTCATCGATCTCATTCCCTTTCTGATTGACCTGACCACGGTCGAAGATGTCTCCCAGGTATTGGAGCTGAGTCTTTAACAGGCTCGCATCCAACCCCTGGGCAGGATCAGACAACACTTTGTAGGACTTTACGGGTATCAAGCGCATGAGCACCAGCATATTTTCAAGCGTTTAAGCTACTATATTTTAATGCAGTTAAGCAGTAATCCTCGGGAGATTGCTACCGGTCCTGCTTTCTTGTGTTGCATCGCCTCCAGGGCCCGCAAATGATTAGTTTCGAACACGTAACTTTCTTTCTCTGTTATTCTTGGACGGTGAAATAGCACGCCAATCCTTCTCGCCGCCATCCTCACTTCCCTTGTTACAAAACTCAAAATTCACCCGATGGAGGCCTGTCATCATCAGTTTCCTCGTGTATTCAAGACAGCAAATAGATTTGACGTACATCTTCAGAAGTGTTACTTTATTGTAATCCAGGCCGGCATAAGGTACGGTGTTACCCCACCAAGCCAGGGCATCACTAACATCGTGGAATTGCACACTGAAGAAGATGATGAGACCACTGATGGCGATACCAATCGAGAATGATGCCGCGACCAAATAATTGTACCTCAACCACCAAGACTCATATTGTCGCTTGATCCAGTAATTGAAAATCATGGTCAGATATAAGACTGGTGTCATGAATGCCAGACTGAAAGGTACCCAACTAGTGAAGCCACTGATTATGATTGGAACGTGCACATACTTCAGAACTTCATTCTTGGGATACTTCTTGTGCAAATACCATACTGGCACCGGCAACAGGAATCCAGCAAGCACGAGCCATTGGAGTTTCGAGTAAATGCCAACAGAACCATACATGCGTGCTGGACCAATCAATCCCCAGGTAAGCGAGCCAGTAAAGAAAGTATGAACATAAGGACAGGTGAAGTGAGCTTTCTGTTTGTCAGAGCAGAGGTCTGCAATATTGTCAATCTGCCAGTCCGTCACCAGGACGCCCACAAGTGCACCAACAATAGCTCCTGTGGTCTGTACCCAGAATAAATCGCGTGGAGGAATCTTGGTATAATGGCCCAATTTTAAGCCCGAGGAAAACATGAGTGTTTGCGCTGGAGCAACTACACAAAAAGCCTGCAGTTTAGCAATCTTGATACAATCCCGCAAAGCGAACCTACCTTGAAAAGCATATTTGCTAATGGTCTGCCTGGAATTGCATATCCTGCCACATATTCACCAAGTACATTGAAGTATACTGTTACATTTGTCGCACCTAGGATAATACCCGTGGGCACCACCATAACAATGGCGAGTGTGGCAGCAAAAAAAACTCCCCAGATCGGCATTCCAGTTGCATACACTTCGGCCATGACACATCCAGAAACAATTGAGACTACAAGTATGATGAGATACCACCTGAAAATCAGCGAAACGCAGAAGATTAATGGCGAGAGCATACCATTCAGGGACTTCAGGATAAGCTGCCATGAGTTGATTATGAATGTCCTTGCCACGCCCTGTCCTAAAATTGAAAGCAGCTTTGAAACCGCTGATAATTTCTTTGTGGAAGTACAAAGCTGCATAGGTAATCAGTGCTCCATTGCTCATCAAATAGCTCATGTCTCGAAGAGCATTAGCAATTCCTAAATACATCGGGGAATAATCTTCATATCTTGTCTGATTGAAATTCAGTGTACCGGGATCCATGACCCTTGACACGTTATATCTCTTGCCGTATTTGTCCCATGGCTTGTTCGTCAGAATTGGTAGATATGCAGAGTTCCATGTATTCGTGAAATACAGAGGAGCAATCACAAAGATACCCCAGATCAGGCAGCCAGTAATCCAGTTGAGCACTACAAATTAGTCAACCTGGATTCGTGTAAAAGTATTTGAATATACCGGAAAAGACAGGCATGGTCAGAGGTTGCAAAATCGCGACCGCAGCTTGGAAATCCAGGGTCGGCAAAGGATTAATGCCGAGTCCTTGGTGTCCAGTGATAAGTGCAAGTTTGACATTTGAAGGAGCCTGTTTTGTAAGTCTTCTCATCAGGCCAAAGCTCGAGTTCTCACGATCCATGTAAGCCCTAGTGATGTTAGTTGTATTCAGTAATTCTGGTGCGACAAACAATTGAGAGTCCCAACGGCCTGGAAGAAAACGGATGGAATCCAGTACCAAAAGAAGGCAATGGTAGCAAAGAGGTAAAAGGCCTTGGCCCGGGACATCTTCCACCATGTGCCGAATGGCCCACGGACGGTTGAATCTACCAAACAATCTTCATTGTGAAGAGCCTAATCAGTCAGTGTACTTTCATTGAGTCCCCGGGTATGTACCTTGTTCAGTGCTACGGTCGACAATAGATTTGGCCAGATCTGCTGCATCGGATAAACGATGAATCTTCGGCTGATCCCTGCAGCACCGTAGCCTAACATTTGTATAGATAGTGATGCCAGCATTTGATAACCCCACTTGCGGCCATTGTTGTCGCCAAAGAAAACCGGCAAAATTTGAGCCTAAAACACATGAATGACGAAGCCAAATAGAGCAAGTCACTATTACCGGTATGATATCCGTGAAATATGACCCTCCCTATGCAGTCAGCAAGAAATGTTGAGCAAAGACATGTGTCACTCACAAGTCCATTGGCGACGAAAATTGAAATCAGCATGTGTCCACGACAATCAGTTCCGAAGGCCACCACAACACAACATGCTTACTCTTTTTGATTGAATGGTCCCGGGTTTAAGCTGAAATCCCTATTGCCTAGCTTGAATGTGCGCTTCGGGAGGACTTTGGCGAGAAATTTGCCACAGGGATAGGCAAGAAGTTGCGCTACATCGTGGTCGACGTACATAGCTACTTGATTAGCCCCATGCACTCTTTCACTGTTTGAGTATTACCAGGGAAGCGCAATTTGAAGAAACTGTTGATACTATCGACTATACCGGTAAGCACTTGTGAGAAAATTAGAAGAGCCTTTACATAGGATAGTGAAAAATAATCCGATGATCCATACACGCATCGTCAAGGTTGGTAATGTAGGATCATCCGTGGGAGGACAGACAGCACGCACAGCGGCGTATGGACTGTCATCCCAGACACTAGCTTTGATGTCCTCGATTTCTGCTTGTAACTCTGCTACGAGGGAACTGTCTCGCTGCTTCTCATCATCGAGGTCCTCAGCGCGTGCCAAAGTGTTCTGCATACGGAGCAGCAAGATGTCCGGAAAATTGAGATCATTCTCATGATCTGCCAGTATCTCTCTGAGAGTCGTTATACTTTCTCTGAGATCAATAGCTGGGGCGTAGGCGTCCTCATGCGATTCTGTGATGGAGACATCAGGAGGCTGCTTGTGCTTATCGATCATGCGCTCTCGAAGTGATGCTAGCTCCATTATCAAGTAAACTTACAGCACGGTAGATTCGATGTCGCTCAACGACGAAGTGCTGATATTCGAGAGTTTTCACAACAAGTGAGAAACAGATCCTGTGGTCTGTAACGAACTCGAAATCCAGCAAACTGCGAGTCATTAGTTGTTACCAACTTTTGCCGTCGAAGCACGAGATGCTGAATGAATAGGGGGCATGGCTGAACACTATATTTTTATTGCTCGGAGCCCGGAACTAATCTGAGCTCGTGTCAAAAATTGAACTCCTGGAAGCAAGCACGACATGCAGCATGACCGACGAGTATTTCACTAGCGAAGCTTCGAGCGTGGCCCCCTTTTGATTAGGTGAATTCACGAGAGCTGAGGTCTATGCGGACCTTTAGGCACGTTGAACACGAGATCTGCCACGACCTATGCCTTCCTAATTCAACTTGTTTCGGTTCGATTCTAGACTGGGCAAGAGTGTCCAGGTGTTTGCTAGGCATTCAATATGCCATGATGCTCGACAGTCTATGGACAGCTTGTATCCACAGTGCCATCACAAAAATTGCCTTGGTAAATTATTGCAGCAATCCAAGATCCATCAATTTTGATTGCCTGCTCAATTCTACCAGCTCGTCGATAGCCTGATCGATCCCATAGACGAGTGGAGGCCACATTCGATTCGAAAACCAGATTGAATACCGAGCTCCTGTATCCAAGTTCTGACGCGAAGTACGGAAATGATCGAGCTAGAATCTTTCCGTCTAGGACCTACATGAATTACGTTCATGACTGACTCAGATGTAACCTTACATTGTCTTCCACGGAACTGTTTTGGTACAAGAAAACCAGCATTGCAACTATTTGGTGAGTGAGTACAAATAGTCTTGAAGGGGTACCAACATATGCGAACAGTGCCTAATCTGTTAGCATGACTCTTGGTCGAATGCGCAGTGCGCGGACCCTATATAATTTGGCTTGATCTGCGACCTTTAGAATGATGCAACAAGCAAGGATTATCGAGTCCGTACATAGTATGTTCCCAGAACGCCCAAACTCCATTCACGACTCTCCATGAGCTCTACAGAGCTCTTCAGCAGCATGATCGCAGTATATCCAAACCAGTAAGAAGCGAAGTCTTCAATTGACATGTATTCATTGTGGGGATCTCCAAGACTCAGCAGACAGATTGATTCGAACGAAATCCTTACAAGTGTTTGCAGCATCAACTTCCTGGTTGAAGCAATCTCTAAGATAAGAGATGAGTGAAACAGGAGCGATAGAGAGGTTGACCGGGACTAGATACGCTTCTCCATCGACCGTGGTACATTTTATAGAGGGAAGACTTTCACTACCGCTCGATGAAAGCGCCATAGAGTGTCGATACTTGCCAATTGAATAGCGTGAGCTTTACACTTTAGCTAAGAAGCGAACAAATTGGACAGAGTATAGTGCGAGACTTGCTCTGATCACGCAGCGTCCTGTGACCAGTACGATACTGATCACTTGCGATCAACCTTGAATGCAAGATCACCTGAACAGTTCAAGGTTGTCCTTGAAAGCACATGCGCAGTAGATCTCCACAAATGCCCGTGCAGCCTCAACTTGCCCGGGGAGTGCAGACGGCAGCCTTGGAAGTGCTCAGGTCGGTCTCATTCTTGTTCAGGTTTCCAAGCATTTGGTACATGTAGTGCGTCAACAGGCTGTTGCCGGACCAATAGTTACTACAAATGTTCTGGTTCTACTGATCCGTCACTACTTCGAATCTATACATATACTTTAAGTCTTGGAGAAACATCAAGTTTCGACTGACAACATGTCATCACAACAGCGGCGCATTGGGGAGATCGAGGACGATGAAGAATCAACTCTAGTGCGAATATACCAAAAGCCGTGAGTGCTTACGATGCCTCAACCAATCAGCAAGACTGAAAGCTTTAGGTCCCTGATCGGAATAGTACGATCTTGCCTCATCAATCTAGCACTCCCCTTTCTGAATGGTGTCTTTCTCGGTTTTGGGGAAATTTTCGCCCACGAGGTCGCATTCATGCTGGGATGGAGAGGTGTCACTTTACGTCCTGCTTCGCGCATGGGTTTTGGTACCGGTCACATGGTCGGTCCTGGTGTAAGCGTTGAGAACTCTGCTACACAAATTCAAGACAGGGAATTGGAGACTCTCACAAGCTTGGAATGATGAATGCTAAGGGACAAAAGGACTTTTACATGAGTAGACTATCGGGTCGATTCACTGGCTCGAATACTAGTTCAGAGTTCTGGGCATTTTATGGTCCTGCATCACGACTTGACCTGTCGCTTCCAGATGATTTGAGCACAGACAAGTCTCACATCGAAGTCCTCTGCGACACGCCTGTAGGCTGCGTGCATAGCTCCAAGTGAGAGGTACAATCATCACTATAGCTCTACATATATATGTATATATTCATATGCATACAGCTGCTGCAGTTTCTGGCTGAGCACTCCTGCCGCGCATGCCACTGCAATTGCCTTTTTCTGAAATGGATTGTGGCTTCTCCACAACGCGTAGCTGACCTACTTTGAGAATGAGCTGAATGTGCGTGTATACAACTACGTATACATATATGTTCACAAAGAATAATTTGTGCAAACTCTCGGGCACGGCACTTGTTCTGTTATGGCTCCCAAAGGAACCGATTTCGATTACTATGATGACAGTGACATGATCGATGCTCCAGAAGCACCGGAGCTAGTCGGTTCTGACGATGAGTCCGTGTCGTCCGATGGCTCGAGTAGTTACCATGGATCTCAACGTGGTCTGGAAGATGACGAACCTCCGATAACAGTATGTAAATGGAATGACGAATCGACAGCCCATACAATATGCAATCTGAATTTGCTCACGAATGATTACCTCGTCTCACACCTGCATGACGATCACTTAGGCAATCGCAAATCAAAGTATACATGCGAATGGGACGATTGCGCACGGAAAGGCATACTACAGACATCTCGCTTTGCTCTGGTGGCTCACTTGAGAAGTCATACTGGAGAGAAACCCTTTTATTGCAGTGTCCCGGAATGCGACAAGTCCTTCACAAGAAGTGATGCATTGGCAAAACACATGCGCACAGTTCACGAAACCGATCCACTGAAGCCCAGCGATCCAATACCTAGGACGCATCCAGCCCATCCACTCTTCATAGCCTCACAGCACACGCCCGCCAACAAGCAAAACAAGAAGCAAGTTCTAGATGATGACGAAGGCTCGATAGCTGACATGGATGACGACGAAACTCAGATCAGTGAAGATGAATGGGGTCTTGATGCACGACAACGATTCAAATTGCTCAAGAGGAAGCATGGTTGGGTGGTCGACGAGCAGATAGTTCTGGAGAAACAGCTAAAGGCGGCAGAGTCGGAATTACTGCTAGAACGAGTTGGAAAAGAAGCTGCTTTGGAAAAGGTTCTGATCAAGAATCTGGGGTATGATCGTGTACGAACATTGTTACGATAAACAGAAGCTCAGAGCTGTCGCCGACAGATAGATTTGAGGCTAAATTATAGCGTAGGCTAGTACTTGATGATAATTTCTTGCAAAATTGGAGCCCATTTGGTCGCACGAAGACGCGCACCGCTGGTCATTCGGCTTCGCAGTTGAACTACTTGACCTTGAGACGACATCAAAAATTCCAGACATATCTCGAATAGGCACAAGAAAAAGACGAAGCACAGGTTTCGTTGACATTCAAATGAGTATTTGACTCAAATCTCTGAATGTTTTACACTTCTGTA
This sequence comes from Taphrina flavorubra JCM 22207, assembly GCA_000836175.1. Lineage (NCBI taxonomy): Eukaryota > Fungi > Ascomycota > Taphrinomycetes > Taphrinales > Taphrinaceae > Taphrina > Taphrina flavorubra. The sequence continues at coordinate 2,085 of DF819322.1, read as the reverse complement.
TGAGTTTTTCCATAAGTGATGATCTATGCTCGACGTCTCTGTGGGTATATATCCTGATGACATTGCGCAAGAAACATATCGGCGATTTCGGATAGTGGTTATTCCGTGGGCCTGCTAAGCTCATGCCCTTGTGGCTCGCAGGTTCGAATCCTGCAATCGTCGAACGACCTTTTGGTTTTGATGGGGATGCGTTGGCCATATCACTTATTTATTTGATTCTTCTGGTGATTCTTATCATCATATTTGTCAGGCGCGCGCGAGTTCTAGAAGATTGGGAGACGAAAACATGATTTTGAGCTTTTTGAAGGACGCGCGTCCCCCCCCCACGACATTACACTCTCAAGTTACTACGATGCCCATACAATACGAGCGTATGGCTGCTATGCTTTGAGCGTATATTCTAGGAACGATCAAGCCTAGGCAACGTCATGAACAGATTTCGATTTGAGGAGTTGGTGGGGATGCTGCCTGATTTCTGTGGTTCTGCACCCTAATAAGACTTGTATCTGATGGAGATTGCAAGCTCTGGGGCTTATGCGAGGGCGACATGCACATTCTGACCGAGAAGCGCCGGGAAGGTAGCGTCGTCGAATATCTGACGGGAGCCAGTTCTACAGTCACTTAACGCTGGTCGAAGCTTAGAATTGGAGGACGCAAACGCAGCAAGGGTGCGACCAAGTCATGTGAGCACAGAGGTGAGAGCAGTGAGGTGTCATTCGATGCGCAGCGCATCGGTGACGAGCAATGGATTTAGCAGTCAATCGTTGGACGGATATCAACAAGGTCAAGAATGGCACGACCACAAGTACTGGATGGTGTGTATAACAGGAAAGAATACGGAAACAGTGGGCCTAGGCCTTGTTACTGCTCGAGAGAACAATGGAAGCAACAGTTTGGACATGTCATAGAGCACGTTGAACAATATCGACAATGACTTATGACTATCGCAAACGGTCACTACATTAATTGGTACGCCCGCGGCTCGGATCCAGTGCCTGGTGTTCGGATTGCGCATTTGAGCCAGTATGCTAGCTCATGGATCAATGACTATAGCTGGAACCTTTACGAAACAAGCACTCTTTGATTTGAAACGATGGCGAGGACGGATGTTTGCTATTTTTCACGCTGGTCGGATGAAACGGCTTGTGGCTCAGAATGATGCTTTCGACACATCTCTTTGATCATTGTCTGAAACGTGTACTGGGTTGGGGAACAGTATTTTGAGCCCGTGCGTAATACAGCGCAGCAGGTTGTGCCTTGGCTGACACGGCCATGGCTTCAGGTAGGTGCTAGGTTGTACAGCTACAAAAGGACCTAATCCGATTTCGTCGTTGTCAAGAGGCTCTAAGCAGGTCACTATACAATGTCGCAAGTCTCGGTTGATGCATGCCCACGAAGGCCGTTGATTCCACGAAGGGTTATTCGCAATGGTGCTCAGGTCGAGCATGTATTTTCTTTCCCGACCATTGAAGGTGTCATACTCAAGAACCACGCGGGATTCTTATGCAGAATGCCCACCAAGCTAGAGTATTTTCACAAAATCAATCTGAGTAAGGAACGTGGCAGACTGATCACTATCGAATTCGACCTCGACAGGCTGGATATTTTTGATATACCATACAACTACTACGAGCATAAAGAGCCAGTGCTGGAGCCAACAATAGACATCTGGGATCACCCCACAACTACGATGCAGGTCATTGACCTTACGAAGAACATACAAGCAACTTCCACGGCCGGTATTTCACAGGCGGACAGTAATCTTTCGTTCACGAACTGTGAACTCAGCAACACGGAAGGGTTTGCCTCGAGCACCGACGAGTATTCTCAAGGCAGCACCGAGAACAATGCGACTGAGGACTCGTCTATGGCCAGTGTTGTATTGGTCGGCGGAAACGACATGGCTGGTCTTCGTGGATCAGGAGAATCCGATCAAGTGCAGGTTCCAGTGGCCGATGCTCAAGCACACAGCACAGGACTTACAAACATTTTTGCAGCTGCAAGGCTTGTGAGACGGCGAGACTCCTCGAGTGATGAGGAAGTGATGTCGTCTGATGCTCCCTTGGTGAAGAAAGTATCAACGTA
>DF819323.1:0-13197 GCA_000836175.1 Taphrina flavorubra JCM 22207 | reverse complement strand
TCTCAGAGTTCTGAACGCCACTGTAGAACATTGCAATTGCAATTGACAAATGAGACAGCAAGCTAAGGACTAGGCCAAAATATAGTTCTCCAGACAAACAAAAGCTTCTGAGCTTGATAGTCTACCGGTGCAATACTGTGCTGCGGTACATAATCCAATGAGACATGATATGTGGTCGAATAGTGTTCTCCATAAGACCTGCTGTGACCTCGACTCATGATTTTGAATGGCAGTAATTCTATCGATTGATCCAACCATAAACTTGACTTTCTGCCTGCCACTCATCTGTTTGAGGTCGTTGACAAGCGATCCGTCTTGCTATATCATGCTTCAGTCTCTGCTTCTGCTATAAGGAAACCCGAGGCAATCACTAAACGATAGCGTCCGGTGAAGGACAATCGTGCATAACACATATGATTGAATTTTGAATAATTCTCCTCCTTCAGCCACTCGATTCGTGACTGTACAGACAGTTGAAATTGGTTCCAACATGTCTATGCTTTGTAATGCTGCGTCTCAAATTGTATAAGCACAAAGACGAAAGCCGCAATACTTGCATGAGATCGATAGCACGATAACTTGCCAATAGATTGACTGGAATTTTGCACTCGAACAGTCTTTGTGAATCCCGAAGATGCGATCATTGCTGCATACAAGCCTCGACCTCGATCTCAATTAGCATTTCCGGTAGAACTAATCTGGGCACAGCGACGGCGGTCCAGATAGGTTTGTGCTTTGTGAAATGTCGTTTGAGCTCATCTACCATAGGGGGTGCCGAGGCATCAACATTGATGTGGTAGCTCCTGATGCTGTAAATGTCCTGTAGACCTCGCGATCCGGCCGAGCGTAAGACGCGATCTATGTTTTCAAATGCTAGGCGGACTTGGCCGGCTTCATCAGCAGGATCGAGCTGTCCGGTATTGGTCCAACCACCTTGACCCGACACTTTGACTATATTTCCCAGCACCACCGCTTGTGAGTAGTGGTAAACATCACTATGCTGGGTACCAATGCCACTCTCATTGAAGTATTGTAGCTGCGACATCGTTCGAATAGACTGGTAAACGAAAAGATGTTGGTAAATGGAAAGCAGCAATCTCAATTGCAAGATGTACGATGGCGAATGTCACTACCAGTACCATGGACAATAAGCGATCCACACTCCGCATCTTGATTTGTCAGCGATAAGCTTCCTGCAGCGTCATTCCCGACATCGTTGCCATGTCAGGTTCGAGAACATGAAGTCGCCCACCCTGAGGACTTTTGGCGATCTGTGGCCACCAGGCAAGACGGAAACTTGCATTGGACCTTAAACTCATACATTCGCTGGCCGATCGGCTCCGTGAAATACCGTAAATATAGTATCTAGCGTTTAGATCGTCTCATTATGGCCCCAGCTAGCGCACGGCTGAATTGGTCAAATGTCTTACTCTGTGCCAAAGTCTTCTACAGGACACAGTAGCTTATTCATAGGCAGGATGTGCTTCCAGTCAAGACGCAAATTTCCAAACATGCATATTAGTACTAGTGCTACGGTAGGCCTAGGTAGTACTGATCAGCTGAACAACTGCCGACGTCGGAGCCGCGATGACGACGACCGATCGGCCGATCGCTACTTTCTACCCGAGCACGCATCATTCAAGTGGAGTCAGTCGCAATCGCGACCAATAGTCCGTTACTATAAGTACCTCGCGAAGGTCAACTTTCTTGGCCTATAGATTTCACCTAAGTGATAATCAATAGCTCAGAAGGGAGGATGAGTACAGAAGACAAGAGAATAGTCTTGGTCACGGGTGCTAATAGAGGCATTGGCTTCGAGGCGGTAAAGTACATCGCACAGCAGCTACCGAACGGTACTATTCTCCTTGGCTCGCGTTCCGTAAGCAATGGCAACGATGCAATCAAGGAGATGAAGGACTCGACGCCTGCTCACAACTTCAACAACGTCAAAGTCATTGAAATTGATATTTCGTCCGAGTCATCATTACGAAGAGCCGTGTCAGAGGTGCAAGAGACATATGGCAAGCTCGATGTCCTTCTACACAACAGCGGCATCTCGCAGGCAGATGGCGATTCTGCTTCCAGAAAAGTTCTGGACGTCAATATATCGAATGCTCGCGACACCATTCTCGCCTTCCTGCCGCTCATCCCGCAGAATGGTTCGGTGGTCGTGGTCTCCTCCGAGGTGGGTTCGTGGAATATGAGCTTACAAAAGGACGACTTGCGCTCTCGTCTGAACGACCCGAAGCAAAACTCGTGGGACAAGATTCACATCTTGCTCGAGGACTGGGTCTCTTTCTCGAAGAATGGCAAACACATCGAAGAGTGGCCGGCCTTAAGTATGCCCACCGGCGCATACTGTACCAGTAAATCATTACTCACGGCATGGCTACGTAATTTCGCCATCGAACATCCCGAAGTTCAATTGGCAATCGTCTGCCCAGGGTACTGTGCCACCAATCTCAACAACTTTGCTGGACCGAGACCTGCCTCGCTCGGTGGCGAGAGTGTGAGCTGGCCCCTTTTCAACAAGTTTGAGTCAGGGGAATTCTACCAGGACGGAAGCAAGCACGCATTCATCGCTAATGTGCCTGACTGGCTCGGACACTAGGTCGTCTCTTTCGCCTCGAACAGAAAGAATGAATAGAGTTTTTCCATATGACAACTATAGAATGTTCAAAAAGCCTTCGCGGCGCATCACAGGATAGTCAGCGATCATACCATATCATGTTCCAGTTGTGAGCGACCATTACGAAAATGCTAGATTATTGTCGAGAGTGTCTTCGAAGATCAAGTGAACTGAAGCCATTGTGCATTCATTTCCGAGCTCGGCGCACTCGTTGATAGCACGTAGATATATCTCAGCAAGCATGGAATCTGGTTCTCTCAAGCTGAACAATATCAGGTGCATACCCACATCATCGAAACACAGATCATGTCAATTGAATTTGCTAGATTGCATAAAGTTTTAGTCGAGACCTATAAGATAAATCTTCCTATTTAGCGAGGTCGAAAACGCCCTGGCTGTTTTTGTCGTCGAACGTGCAGACCCCAAAGTCCTGACCCTCGCCATCAATAAGTTGTATCTTGCAAGCCTTGTTTAGCTCTCCCGACATGAGCTCCAGGCCCTCAACGATGTTTTCTTCCGGTGCACTAATCTTCTTGTTAATCACAATGCCCGAGTTTGGTCGGATGAGGAGAGGAAGGGAGAAATAGTCATGAGTTTCGTCGTACCAGCGTCCAGGCTGATACTTTCGACCGTCCAGGAATGATGTCCAAGCGAGGCCTGTTCCATCGTCAGGTACATAGAATGACACTTTGCCAGTATCGTTGAAGATTGGACAGACTAGCAGGTTTGGTCCGAGCATGTATTGTGTGTCGATGGTCCAGACATTTCTATCTGATGGAAATTCGAGGAACAGCGCTCGGAGTACTGGCGTGCCTGCATCTACTGCCTGCTTTGCACAAGAGAAAAGGTACGGCGATAAGGAAATCTTGAGCTTGGTGAACTTCCGTAGCACATCACAAGCCTCCTCGTCATAGATCCATGGCACACGGTAACTGCCCGATCCATGGAGTCGCGAATGAGATGACAAGAGTCCAAATTGGACCCATCGCTTATACACTGCTGCTGGAGGTGTACCTTCGAAGCCACCAATATCATGCGCCCAGAAACCAAAGCCGCAAAGTCCCAGAGAAAGTCCTCCACGCAGAGTCTCTGCCATGGCAACAAACGTAGACTCACAGTCTCCTCCCCTGTCGCAATAATTAGTCTCATCGTCAGAACAGCAGACACAAACGCCTTACCAATGGACCGGATACTGTTGTCCTCCAGTCGTGGCAGACCTGGCAAATAGACAACCTTTACCCTTGCCCAACTTTTTCATCAAGACTTCATTGACTGTTTTGTTGTACAAAAGGGTATAGTAGTTGTGCATACGTGCCGGATCTGCACCATTGTAATATTTGACCCCATGTATAGGTATCCTTTCACCGAAATCTGTCTTGAACGAAGTGATGCCCATATCGACCAGCTTCTCTAAGTAGCCTTGATACCAAGTGCAAGCATCAGGATTGGTAAAGTCAACAATCGCCATTCCCGCCTGCCACCAATTGGTCTGCCAAACTGATCCATCCAATTTCTTGATGAAGTAGCCTTTGTCCTGACCTTCAACAAAGAGCCGAGACTCCTGAGCCACATAGGAATTGATCCAAACACAAACATTCATAGATCTCTCTTTGATGCGTTGAATTTGTCCTCGAGCATCAGGAAACATGTCGGTGTCGAACTCGAAGTTACACCACTCGAAGCCCTTCATCCAGAAACAATCAAAGTGAAAGATCCCGAGCGGCATGTCTCGTGTTTTGAAACCATCGAGAAACGTGTTGACGGTCTTCTCGTCATAATCCGTGGTGAAACTGGTTGTGAGCCAGAGATGGTACGCCCAACTTGGAGGAAGTGGAGGTCTGCCCGTCAACTTTGTATATTTCTCAATGATACTCTTTGGCTCCGGTCCATATATGATAATGTATTCAATCGTTTGATCTTGAACGGATATATTGGTTCTTGTGGTGCGCTCAGATTGTACTTCGAACGAAACTTGGCCAGAATGACGCACGAACACACCATATCCTTTCGAAGTCAGATAGAACGGAATATTCTTGTAAGCCATTTCTGAACAAGTGCCTCCGTCTTCGTTGGTGATAAAGACACTCTGGCCGTTCTTAACAAATGGACCGAACCTTTCCCCGAGCCCATAAATCTTTTCGTCGACATCGATGTCCATACCAACCTCAATGTGCCCGACATGCTCGTGGAACAAGCTGTCCTCAGTGATCTGGTTGCGAATGTCCTCCACATAACCAAGAGAACGGAAGCCGTTTCCGGTAAGTCTCTGACCTTGCTCGTCGAGAAAGTCAATCACCAGTGAGTTTTCGTTTGTGTTGACTTTGGCCGAGAGAGCACCGGACTTGTACGTAAGAAAGCCGCCGGAAGTGCTAGCCTGGGCTGCACATTGTTGATCTGACAGCTCGAAGTTCGGACCAAGGTCGGTCTTGCCCTTCCAATGTGTCATCTTTAATGAAATAACATCTGGCATTGGAGATGCAAGTTCGAGATTGAGCGTTGTGCAATTGAGCTGATCACCACGACCTCGCAAATGCTTGGACAGGAGCAAACTTGCAGAGTCCTTACGAACGGTAGACTTGACAACATTCGCCATGAACTGATGCTTGACACCTGGGTATGGTCAATGGATTGTCGATCATTCTGTAATTGACTATCATACCTACTGGCACATGCCACATTCCCTCAGTGAACTTGACCATGAATGTGACCTGTTTTCACGTAGACCGACTGAGCACTGAACCAACGAGAAGAAGTAGAAGCAGAGAGGCCACCTGGGTATGAGGAAGCCTGCTATCACAAGTGGAGTGAACCAGATCTCTGTGATGTGTGCGGGGCCTTTATACGAATGTCCACCCGTACATCCTTGCCCGACGTTTCAGAAATCGATGTAGAACTGAGTTCAGGCTAAAAGGAATGCGTTTCATGATTGAAGCATCGCCATCTTCATTGGCGGAAAGAGTCAGAGGTTGAGCGACCATGCAGTAGCCGGGAACGGTCAGAGTTTCATGATTGGCGTAAAGAATTCCTCCCGCACACCTTTGTCTCGTATGTGTGGAAACTTTATGCGGGGATGGCGCCGCTGTCAGATTGACATCGTATGGCGTAGACAAAGACTGTCAGATGTTACTGACATGTTGACGCTTCCCCTATTGGTACTGTGTTATCCGCATGTCCTTGCATCCACGATTTAGGCGAGTCGATCTGCTTGGACGTTTAGGCTATAATCGCACTGGGGTTCCCGGATGTTCGAGGTAGATTGACGTTGCGTGGCCATGGTATATAAGACCCCGCGTTTCCCCAGATTACGATTCCGACAACATCAGTTTCAAGACCCAAAATGTCACTTACAGAAAAAGGGCCGGTGTTCTCGCACGTCGAGAGCACTGGTGAGTTGAATCGCGCTACGACCCACGATGCCAGTCAAGGGGCCGACCTTGAACATGAATTAACCTTCAGAGAAGCCGTAAAGATTTACAAGAAGGCAATTTTCTGGTCCATGTTCGTATCGTTGACGATCATCATGTATGTGCCCAGCGTCTATATATAAGTTGTTGTGGTAACAGAAACACAGGGAAGGATACGATACCGCTTTGATTGGTAGTTTTTATTGTGAGGATGTCGTATGACCACTGACGACTCATGCTAACCAGGCAGCATATCCTACATTCGTGGCCAAGTACGGCACTTATTTTGAAAAGTTGCACGAAAAACAAATCACTGCTAGCTGGCAGACTGGACTGAGTAATTCTGGTAATCTTGGAACCTTGATCGGGGTCGGCATCAATGGTTGGGCCAGTCAAAAGTTTGGATACAAGCCGGTCTTACTCGTTGCATTGGTGTGGATGGCAGGAGCTGTTTTCGGTACCTTCTTTGCGCCGTCACTGTCAGTCCTTGTTGCAGCTGAAGTGCTCTGTGGAATCGCCTGGGGCGTGTTTGCTACCTCTGGTCCTGCTTATGCATCCGTAAGAAGCTCACGCTATGGAAGCCTAGAGCTTATGAGATCAGGAAGTGATGCCCGTGGTACTCCGAGGCTATTTGACCACGTATGTCAATTTGTGTTGGGCCACAGGACAATTTATCTCTGCCGGTGTCCTTCAAGGTCTAGTCAGTCGCACAGACCAGTGGGCATATCGAATTCCATTTGCCGTTCAGTGGATATGGCCACCAATCATCTTTGCTGGACTTGTGTTCATGCCAGAGTCTCCTTGGCACCATGTACGAAAGGGCGATCTCGACCGGGCAGAGAACTCCATCAATAGGCTCAAGAGTTCAACTGCGAGGGGTACGACTAAAGCTCAGCTTGCGACAATGGTCCACACAAACAAGCTGGAGCTCGAATTATCTTCAGGCACAAGCTATCTCGATTGCTTCAGAGGTGTCGACCTCCGCAGAACTGAGATTGTCTGTGTGACCTTTGTTTGTCAGGTACTTTCTGGATCGGCTTTTGCCTACAATGCAACGTATTTCTTTTCCCAAGCTGGATTGTCGACAGACGCCGCGTACAAAATGAACCTGGGAGATACTGCCATTGCGTTCTGCGGAACAATATTTTCTTGGGTCCTGATCAGCAAATTTGGTAGACGAAGCCTCTTCGTGTCAGGTCTAGCAGCCTTGACGATAGTGCTGGCGCTCATCGGTATTTGTTCTGCTGCATCAGGAACCGTTGCCTCTAAATGGACGCAATCCTCCTTATCCATCGCATGGCTGGGTATATACTCGTCCACGGTCGGACCCGTATGTTATGCCATTATTGCTGAGACATCCTCGACACGATTGCGAGCAAAGTCTGTTGCTCTCGCACGAAACTCGTATTCTGTGGTCAACATACTGGCCAATACAGCCGAACCATATCTCATCAATCCAAGTGAGTTGGGGTTGAAAGGTCGTACCGGATTTGTCTGGATGGCAACCTGTTTCTTCGCTCTCGTCTGGGCTTTCTTCCGTTTGCCAGAATGCAAGGGACGAACCTACGAGGAACTAGATGTCCTCTTTGTGAAACAAGTATCGGCCAGGAAATTCAGCTCCACAAACGTAGACGTCTACAACGGGGATGCCGATGAAGTCTTGAAGAATAATGCAAATAGGGATTACTGAATGCTTCATTCTTGAATAATGAATCTGGCGCGGAGCTGAGGTGAGTAGTGGATAGTTCAGGTCATATCATGTAGTCACCAAGCAGTTCGCACTTTGTATAGTCATTTTGAAGTTCATGTAGGACCAAATCGCCCTTGTTTTATCTGCTCAATCATGCTGAACGCGCTTCGAGAACAGCGAACTGAATCAAGCAAGCACAGAAAGTCACTACTGCTGCCTGTCTAGATAGTTCTTGTACGAATAGAAAGCAAGTGCCCAAAGCCCATTGAAGCATGAGATGACTACCTATTGCATTGCTGGCTGTGTTCAATGAATTGGTGAAGTGCTTTGCTTGGGGTGCCGTCTGCTTGGAGCTCCGACGCGTCCTCCGACGACGGAGTACCGCAGAACAACGAAGTGAGTAGAGCAACAGAGTAAACACATTCGTCGGTGCGTCTGTACGTGTGTGCACGACATTCATCTTTCTCAATCATTCTATCGCCTTTACAAGCATTTTTGTTGACCGCAGTGTGCTAGCGTGGATCGATGGCTCTGTTTGGAAACGCGCAACCGGTAACTACTGCGACAAATAACGCGGATCTTGCAAAGGACATTGAGGTTCAGCAGCCCCCAGAAGATTCGATCTCTTCTCTTGCTTTCAGTCCTGTAGCAGAGCTACTAGCCGTTAGCTCATGGGATAAAAAGGTCAGAATATATGAAGTGCAGAATAGTGGTCAAACAGCGGGAAAGGCGCTGTATGAGCACGAAGGCCCTGCGCTTTGCACGAGCTGGATGAAAGACGGTAGCAAACTCGCATCGGGGGGTATAGACAAGGCAGGAAGATTATTTGACCTTGCAAGTCAGCAAACTACTCAGGTTGCCGTGCATGATCAACCCATCAAATCTTGCGAATTCATCGAGGTCAATGGCCAGCAGATACTGGCGACAGGGTCATGGGACAAGACAGTAAAATATTGGGACTTGAGGCAGCAAACTCCCGTTGCAACTCTGCAGCTGCCAGAGCGATGCTATAGTATGTCAGTCCGCGATCAATTAATGGTGGTTGCCACGGCTGAACGTCACATCTGTATTGTCAACCTTTCGAACCCAACACAAATCTTCAAGCAGACGCAATCACCACTGAAATTCCAAACGCGTGTAGTCAGTTGCTTTGTTAAAGGTAACGGCTATGCTGTCGGGTCTGTGGAAGGTCGGTGTGCGATTCAATACGTTGAGGATAAGGATTCGAGTCTGAATTTCTCCTTCAAGTGCCATCGAGACACGAACAATGCGCCTGCTAATGCTTCAAATGTCTACGCAGTCAACGCCATTTCCTTCCATCCACAACATGGAACGCTTTCGACTGCAGGCTCAGATGGCACCTTCCATTTCTGGGACAAAGACTCCAAGCATAGACTGAAGGGCTTCAACTCTGTTGGTGGCACGATCCCATGCACAGCCTTTAGTAGGACTGGAGACATATTTGCGTATGCCATCAGTTATGACTGGAGCAAGGGGCATTCGGGAAATAGTCAAAACTATCCTAATAAAATCATGCTGCATCCTGTAGGACCAGAGGACATGAAGGCGAAAGCTAAGAAGGCTGGAGCACGATAGGATATGTCTACTTATCCAATTCTCTACACTATGCAAGTGGATGATGCGCCGCTTCAGGTTTGTCTGCGTGGGTAGAGGCTACGATAAAACGGGCAAGGTTCATGGTCTTACACACCCTTATGGTGTTGATCGATGAAAAGTTCGTGCACTGGCAACAAAATTTGCATTATGGAGGCTACTAGCACGGGCACGATGCTTCGTCATGCCGTGGTCAAGTATTCTCTGGTACGAATACGCAAACATTGGCCTGGAAACGAAAGCTGTAGCAGTGGTGGATTCCCGAAGAGCAGTCGACAGTACGACCCCGGACTATAAGGGATCACAAAAACATGAAACGGCCCATGACGTGGCCAAGTACAAAGCACCAATCGTCGTGCTTTTCCGAGATCCACAAAACCCTCTCGATTCTAGCCTTACAGATATCGCATCCTCCTATATTCCGGATAGACATTGAACAGAGAACTGTAAACTTCAATCAGCTGGTACACGACGTCTATGGCTACTTCGAAAATGGAATTCAATTCACTGTGCAAAGTCGAGATTGTGGCTGACGCGATACATTAAATTCGGCGTATCTTACCGTCTGCGCGTCCCACATGATTAGGCGCAGCTGGCCGACCAATCATCGATGCGGAATTTAGTTCACGATACTTCATTGGATCGCGATCTTGGAACTTCCTGTGCAGATGGCAACCTTGGGAGGCGTCTACTTTTCGGGCGTTCTCCGGGCAACTTTGAAGGGATGATCTTGATAAGATAAGACGCTCCACGAAACTGGGCACGCGACATATATACCTTGCACCGGCCCAGTCGTTCCTGAAAGTGCATCTGTACTTGTCCTGACAATCGTTCAGCTGTCTCGTTGGTCAGTTCCAACAACGTTAGGTACATTGGGAAATAAGGAGTATCGAGGCCACGATAATATGCATATTCCAGTGTGGGTCTACTCGGACGAACTCGCGCGTCACGCTACTGGAAAGGAGGCTATGCTCAAGAATGCAGACTTGAAACCAGGTCAGTCGGGGTGTAGATGCAATTTTCACCTTGAGTGCTGATTCCTTGCTAGTCGAGCCTGAACGACGTGTATGGAAGAAGTGGAATTATGTGGCTTTCTGGTTAGCAGACTCCATTAATCTGAATACATGGACCATTATCGTATGTACTTCACTGTATACACATGCATTCCAATCGATGCTAATACGCTTTAGGGCAGTTCGATACAGCTGGGTCTGAGCTGGTATGCCGCCTGGCTATGCGTCTGGGTAGGCTACTCGCTTGTGGCCATCTTCATCGTCATTTCTGGCCGGATTGGTGCAACGTACCACATTGGATTTCCTCCAATCTCTCGTGCAAGCTTCGGTATTTTTGGTTCACTCTGGCCGGTCTTCAATCGAGGTGCAATGGCATGTAGTATGTGACTTTCCACAAGTGCCTAAAAAGTGCTGCAGCTCACAAGGTAGTATGGTATGGTGTGCAGTCGTGGCTCGGTGGACAATGCATCGTTCTGATGTTGCGTGCCATGGCACCGCAATACAACAAGTTGCTATCGACCAATCTGGACGGGACAGGTACCAGAGACTTTGTGGGCTTCTTCATCTTCTGGCTGGTGTCACTCATCTTCATGTGGGTCAACTAAATATCATGGGACAAACTGATTACTGACTGTGAAAGATATCCACCGGTGCACAAGATTCGTCACTTGTTCACAGTCAAGTCAATCGTCGTGCCAATTGCAGGTATCCTGTTTTTCGCTTGGGCTGTTGTCAAGGCCGATGGACTGGGACCCATTGTGCATCAGCCAGGCACCATTTCTGGCTCTGCCAAGGCGTGGGCAGTTGTCGCTGGAATAATGTCATGCATCTCAAACTTTGCCACCCTCATCGTAAACAAGTACATCCCACTTTACAAGTTGTATGATCAACATTGCTGACTTAGATAGTCCTGACTTTACTCGATTCGCAAAGACACCCAGCACACCATTCTGGCCACAACTAATCACGATTCCTTGCGGATTCGCCATCACCTGTTTCATCGGGGTCATTGTTGGTTCTGCCGGCAAGGTCATTTATGGCGAGGAGCTGTGGAATCCGCTCGATCTGCTAGGAAAATTCTTGGACAATAATGGCTTGCCCGCTAGTTCTGCCACTCGTGCCGGAGTCTTCTTCATCGCCCTGGCATTCTCCCTTGCTCAGTTGGGTGTCAACATTGCTGCCAATTCAGTTTCTGCCGGCTCAGATCTGACTGCCATCCTGCCCAAGTTTCTCAACATTCGTCGATCAGGCTACATTTGTGCAGCTGTCGGTCTGCTCATCCAGCCGTGGAAGCTCTTTGCTTCTTCTTCAACCTTCACGTCCTACCTTTCGGCCTATTCCACGTTCTTGAGTTCAATCACAGGAGTCATGTTTGCAGACTACTACCTCGTACGCAAGGGATATCTCGACATCAACGGACTCTACTCGGGCAGCTCACAGGGACCATACTGGTACACGGCCGGCATCAATTGGCGCGCCTATGTGGCCTACATTCTCGGAATTGTCATCAACTTTGTCGGATTCCTGGGTCAAGTGGGTGTCGATGTGCCGGACTCTGCACTCAAGATGTATCAATTGGTGAGCATATCGTTCTTTTCATGTCAAGTTGAGTCACTAATCTTTGGACAGAACTTTTTCCTCGGCATCATCGTTAGTGGAGGTGTTTACTGGGCACTCTGCAAGGTCAGTCCTGTTCCGGCCTGTGGTGATAAGTGGTGCTCGGAAATCGACACGGACGTCATGCAGGGCGAAGTGTCATCGTACGAGGACAAGGTGTCACAGTTCGGAGAAAAGAGCTACAGTACGAAGGATATCGCTGGACCGACAATCACGCCGGCACTCTCGCACTGAGTCATCTTGTCGTGCTTCTGTATGTATTCTTCAAATTATCTTATGTTTTCATATTGTTTTCCTGCTTAAGCTTCGAGTATTGCGTTATAGCAATTTTCGGCCGTATACAATGACCGAAACCAATGAATATAGAGTCATGACCAAGCCGGGCATCACTTTACCACTCTTTCTAATCCGAATGTCAGCACTTTCACTTCGCATTTTGAGCGTCGCGGAAATTGGTGCTTTACCGGTACTTGTTGCCAAAGAATCCGAGCAACAGAAGCGAGACGCCGACGATGACCTTTGCGTCCCCTCCTACTCCACGCATTAGCATCGACAATCATATGGCGAGACTGACGACGCAACTCACCAATCTTCTGGTTCTGCGTGATGCCGTAGTAAATGGCACTCGCGCAGACTGATGATGCCACTAGTGACGCGACTGATCCGGCCTTGAAGAACCCAATGAGTCCGCCCAGTAGTGTCAGGGAAGCATAAGATAGTCCAAAGTAATCCGTTGCCATAATATCGCGAGTGCCCTTCAATCGTTGTGCAAGCGCGGTGTTGTCCATATAACAAGTACTTAAGCTTGAGTCCGCAGCTGGAATTCGTTGTCAGATTTCCCCAGGATCGATCTGATCACCGGAGCCATGCAATTCGAGGGCCGATCTCTTGCATGCATAATGTTTGTTTTGTCCTTCCAGAAGACCTCAGGGGTGAACAGAGCTCCCCATACGCAAAGAGAGGAGCCCTGATTACGGGTATCGTGAGCAGAGGACCTCAGCAATCAACGGAGCCCCGCTAGAACGTGCAGGAAGGAGCTCTGCATCATGCCGACTCACAATGTCCTTGTAGCAGGTTTGCTATCGACTTGCGACATTGCAGAGAAGTGAGTACAACAGAAGAGGTATTGATATATTCGCATATCAATCAACAATTGTGACAAAACCACACGGATTGACACAAAGTTCAATACCAAAGCTCGAATAGCAAAAGGGAATCCGTCTTGTCTGG
>DF819324.1:851-21264 GCA_000836175.1 Taphrina flavorubra JCM 22207 | reverse complement strand
CGAAATTCCTGGAAGAAACAGATTACCAAAGGCACGAGCTGCGCGGAACAACACTCCATCAGAACTGGAAATTGTCCTCTTTGTTGTTCACGAATACAAAATCAGTAACGAGCTGAAAAACGACAACAAGGCCAGTCCACCACGGTAGTACAGTTCGCCTTCTTACCACTCTGCGAATCGCCTTTCAGCTTCTCAAAGACACAGTCACGGCGTAACACGACGATTCTCACACGACAACGATTGGAAGACCTGTTTCCAGACCTTTTCAGTACACCCTCGACTACAGTGAGCATCTTCCTCTCTTTCACCTTCTGGAGAAGCGTGAATGCTCACCTTGCATTCACGCTTCTCTAGAAGATGGCGGATTGAAAAGTAGCGCTCAGAAGAGACCTGAAAGCCGCTCGAATTTGTTAAGCTTCCACGAATGGCACGAATCTCACGAATCTTCGAGGCTCGAGTTCGTCAATTTACTTACCTTCGTTGAACCCCGTTATGTAGTGGGTGAGCTGATTTTGACTGATAGCACGTCTACGTTGTCTCATCTTCCCCTTGCGCTACGCTAGCTAGCCTATCAATTAATGCAGCGCGGTTCAGGAAACGAGCTACAGATTTTCCGTTCCGCGCGGCGTCAGATATAATCTGTCTGGGGCCTTAACTTCTACCGAGATTACAATGCCCTTCACCGAGTATGTAGCAAGACTACTTATGCATAACATGTGCAACCAGGAGATACTTTCGTACTCGAAGCAGATGACCTCAGCTGACTTCAGTTGACCTCAGTCTCAAGCAATAGAAATTTAATGTCCAACCAGGGGACAATTTTGCAACCGAAGCAGATGGATGGCAGTTGACCTCAGTCGGCCTCAGTTGACCTCAGCTTCACGCACTAAACTTCTGACGCGCATGCTGGAGACAATTTTGCACCCCAAACAGATAAAAAGCAGCTGACCTCCGCTAACTTCAGCTGACCTCAGTTCCAAACACTAGTACCCTGTTCTTGCAACCTATTACATCAGGCCAATCCATTGCTGCTCGACGCTCGAACAAGCATTACACACGATTACATAGAGTTACAGGACCCTGCTCGCCGGCCACCCTTTGGCTACGATCCAATGCACTCATAGTAGAATTGTGTAATAATCCAGACAGTCACAATGAATGCACGACGCTCACAAAATCGCTTGTCAGGCAGCCTTGACTAGCAAAGCTTTGTATTGCTGTTATCAGTTAAGGTAAATCTGAGACATGGTTTTCGGTTCGCCATGCAGCGTATAACGTCGTTTGAGCGTCGCTGAGTTGATCGACGTCCTCATCAACCAGGGCCCAGTCCATAAGGTCATTTCCATACCACTCCTCGAATCTTAGCGGCCATGCATTCAGATCTACTGCGTTGTTCTGCCTCCACATCCGCGCCTTGGTCTGCATAGCAGGCCAGGTTGTATTCTTGGTATCATTATTGCTGCGAAACCAGCGATGAATCCACCGTTCCCAGCATGTCATGGAGGGAAAATCTTTGAAGAAGGCTTTCTGCTTGGTATTGTCTCTTGAGTCGCTGGGGAGATGTTCACAACTGCCCGAACAAAAAGGATATCCTGTCGGCGCGTACTGAGGGAATGTTTCATCGATCGCCACACGCGATAGTTCCAGTTGAAACAGCTTACTTCATTGTCAGCTAGACGACCTTTTTCGTAATTCACACCTACAGCCAATCTCTCCAACCTCTGTTCTTGCCATTATCATACAGGCCCTCAAAGCGATGGAAAATCTTGCTGAGAACTTGCATGGTAATCGATCCTTCCAGCGTCAATTTTCCCGATTGCTGGCGATATATTGCCCAGAAGAGTTGGTGATGGACGAAGCTGTGTATCACTTTGTGTGCCTCGGTCGTCCCGTCTTGATACGTGTGGTAGGTGAGAACTTGAAGAGCCCAGGGGGGCAAATCCTTTCCGACTTTGTGTATGAGTGCTACCACTAGTTCTTTTAGAGTATGATCTCGGACCTTTTCTAATGTGATGTAAGCTGGGTTGTCTTCGTCTTCGAAGTCTTGGGGTGGTCCAGTAATCAGAGCTGGGACGTCCAGGAGCATAATGAAAGATTGTGGGTTCGCTCCCAGGTTGCTGTGAGCCGTAGTGTCAGCTTTATGTAGGCAAAGGAGGTCAACAGCGGAAGGCAATTAGCCTCTGTTGCCCCCAGTAGGGTCGTGACTCAATATGCGTATGATTGGTACTGTTCATCTATAATATGAATATACCACTATGACTTCTACCAGTAGTTGTCGTGGACGCAATTTAATTGGTTGAGCCATACTGAAGACAACTGAGGTCAACTGATAACAACTGCGCCACGCAGTTTGCAGCCGACGCCATCAATAGAAATCTCTCTCTATGATTGGTCAATTTCTTGGTATACATGTTTTTTCTGATAGAAGGTTGTAAACACGTCGGTCCCTTACTGCAGTCTTGATCTAGCCCAGTAGCCTAAAGGGATAATCACCGATTCCGTATTTCCATGGTCTGCTAAGATATATCTGGTTCTTTGTCGAGATGGAGTTACCATCTTGCGCTTCAACATGGCCTCCTCTCTGGGCAGTAGAAGGACTGTCTATGATAATGAGGACGACATCTATGAAGCTGTACAGGTTTCTGTAGTCTATGTGTGCCATGCTAATACGGCATAGGAGTGCCTGAAACTCACTACCAAATTGAGACTCCACGGCTTGCATGACATGTCTATCTCGCTCTTCAAACCACTCATGAATGCACAGACCGACATGCAGCGTAACCGCATTCTCCTGGGCTTGCCTGGCTGGCGCACGCTAGAACAGAGGAAGAAGAACCTTGTGATGGGCGTGGTGCAAGCTCAATTTCTTGAAGTGGCAAGATTCAAGAAGAGACTGGTGGCAAGTCCATCTCGTTCAACACACCATCCTCCAATGTCGTATCCATCATCTTCAAGTTCGAGACCCTTGGACCGACATGTACAACGTGATGTAATGTTTGAGGACGACTTCACAGATCTTTCTGTATTCCCAGACAGCCAAGAGGAATGTACGCGTACCGGCAATCCTAATACCAGTGAAGATGATTCGTCATTAACATTGCTGTCCTTCATAAAAGGCAGGCCCAGTAAGCAATCACGACGCAAGCATTAGTGTTATGTATAGAAACTGTTGTAATTGAACTCTATGTGCGCTTCCAACTGATATGTACCACCCATCGCTGGGATCTATCAGATACACGCAGGTATCTTTCACCGGCAGGGAAAACCATTGGGAAAGAGATTCGAGACGATCCAGGTGTTGTAATGTTATATCCTACTTTGTCAGACTTGCTCAGAGCTCGTTCAAGGTGGACTAGCGTACCACTGATCCTAACGCCTTGCAGATGAGATTCATACGCGATGGCAGCAAGTTTGGCGTCGAAGGTCGATATGGGAATCAACTCCTGAAATGTACTCGCTACAGGCATGATTTTCGACATGGTTTCCTTGAGTTCATCCACGGGGCAGTTTGTCTTGTCAATGAATACTGCTTGATGTGAGCTTCAACATTTACTCCGGTACGATACTATGATACCCTGAGATAGCTTCAAGAACTCGACTAGAGCCGAGGGGTGTGCGGTATTGATCATATGTGCTTCATTTCGTGCCATTACTTCTGCAGATAGTATTGCCTCATCTTCACTTGCACGGAAGAGACTGATGCGGCCACGGCCATGACTTCGCTGGCGCTGATGCTCCAAATCGTGGTCCATCGCGCTGCCCTGCAGGATGTTTTTTTCTTTTGTTGCGCAGACCCACTTTTGTTGCGCAGACTGCTTTAACGACGATGTCAGGAGAATGCCACTCGTTTTGCATAAATATTGAGACCAGAGATCAAAGATGATAACACTAACATCTACGTATGTAAAGAGACAGCTGCAGTATAAATTGTGCTGCATATATTGTACAGTATAATACCTATAATTAGGTATATATGCTGTAGCGGTAGCGGTAGCTGCATCGCGCAGCTGCATGCACGCAGCTGCAGTGTTGTGCTGTTCCATGCACGTGAAATCTGGTCGCTGCCGCACACGTGTGCTTTTCTCTGGGGTCATATGGTCCAAACTGAGGTCAAAAAGAAAACTAATTATCCAGGAATGAGTCCTGAAAGTGCATGGCCTTCCTGGATCTGATCGACCGAATTTGCGGGGTACACCATCTCCAGAACAAACATCCGCTTCACTTACGCCGGCTTTCACAATCGTGTACTCGCTAGTTCACAGCGAAGATGGTCGCATTGTTTTATCGATGCCAAGATCTATCATGCAATTACGCCTGCGCTTATGCTGATGCAAATAATATGTACACTACAATTTATCCTGCACCGCCTACACCACAAGACCACCGAGTGGATCTTCCAAGCCGGTAAGACCTTCAAACAACTTGCCATAACATGCACCCTCCTTGTCGGAGTAGTGAGGGTAAGGATTGCTGGCTGCCAGATAGTCACCGCAGAGGAAGCAGAAGTGGACCGAGCAGACACCGCACTGCAAATGGTTACAGCCATAGGCCTTTTCAATGTACGTCCCACAAGCTGGGCAGGCCTTTGCATGCTCAAGTCGCCACGCTTCCGCGAGTTCCTCGTCCGCCATATCCTGCAATAGCTTTTCGAGATTCTTCCTTCCATGCAGCTTCTCCATTAGCCGCTTCTCGTCCGCTTTTGTCGAATCCCCCAATAATGCTTTGTACCGTGCTCCTAGGCCATCGGCATATACGATGCGCCTACAGGCTTGTAGTGGGCCATGCCAAGTTCTCTTACACTCTGCGCAAAATGCTAAATCACAGCTTGTGCAAACGACCAGTTTTTCATCTGGATCCCGTGGTAAGATAGTGGCACAGAAGTCCCGGGGGCAGCGAATTGAGCTCGGAAGCGCTTCTAGTTCTTGTTTGCGCAATAGTGCAGCATACCTGTCGTACTCTGTAGCAGTAATAATTTCTAGCAATGTCGCTCGAGGAATTCTACTTGTCTTGCCGACCCCGTCTGCCACTGGTATCGATGTCGTTACGGCAGGACACGAAGGACACCGCACAGAGGAGACACTACCCTCGCGTATATGCATTGAGAACATGTCTTTCAAGCACGTCTTGCAAAAGATGTGTCCCTTTGCACATAATGATATACAATCTTTGCCACTTCGCCAATCCAAACATATTTCGCAAGCGAATGATTGTCGTTCGAACTCGGCTTTTGTCGCCAATTCCTGATGTGTCGATAGAATTGGCCGAAGGTCATCCGGCAATGGCGAGAGCTCACTGCTGTCAAGCTCGAGCAATCCGAAGGCTCTTGTCGCCTCGCTATGCAGATGGTCGAATATGACATACAGGACTTCTTCGCCACTTTGCCAAAATTCAAGACAAGCGTTTGTTAGGCTCAGTATCTGACTCTCCGTCAACCATTTGCAAGCCAACTTGAGTTCTGGTGCCGCATGGCCTGGATAACCCTCTGATACGTACAAGGACAATGACAGCGGAGGAAGATACGTCACCTCAAAACTGGGTAGTGTATCGAATCGCAAAGTCGTCGGATGGTCGAGTGACACGGAAATGTCGATTTTTGCATGATTGCCTGTAATTTCGAGCTCAGGATAAATACTTTGCAAGACCTCAAACTCAGTGTTCATAGACACAATGACATACAGTAACTCTACCTTATGACATTGAGCAGATGAGTCTACAAGACCGAGCAGGAACGAAGATTGAGCTCGAATTCAACCTCGAAATTGAAAGTTGGCCACCTCCACATTGATATCCCACGTGAAGTTGTGAATTCCACAATCTGCTCAACAACGTTAACAGGATCGTTATCAACTACGTTCACCGCGACTCTTGGGATCTTGCGTATCTTGTTTCGATTCGCATTCTTGGTTCATCTCTAGTATTTGCATTCATTGGGGGTGCAGTCAATATGAGCTTGTTGCGACATCTACGTCTCACGCGAAACAGTAGCAGATTGTACAGCAATAATGCACATCATTTGCGCCCATCACTAATCCCTACAATCTTGAGCACGCATCGATGCTACTCGAGTCAGAATCATCTGCTGCAGCAAGCCCATCGAGCACTCAATGAACGCAACTATGGCAAAGCGCAATCGCTTTTCGAAGAGTTGACTGCTCAACCAGATTCGACGATCGATTCCCACTACAATTTGGGCGTCGTACAATGGTTATCGAAAGCACCAAAAGCTGCCGTGCAGAGTTGGCAGAACGCCCTTCGGTAAGGAGTCCACTGGACACGAGACGTATGAACTAATCCTCTACAGAATCAAGACTGAGGACAAAACAGTACAGTCGGATTGTCATACGAATTTGGCCAACTATTTTCTGCTATTTGAGCCCAACCTACAGAAAGCACTTGAGCATCTCAAAGCCGCTTCGGAGCTGAGCCCGGACGACGGAGAGATCAGGCACAACTATGGCCTGGCTCTAGAAAAGGACGATCAGATTGAGCTTGCGCTTGAGAACTATCTTCGTGCCGAAGAACTAGGTGTCCAGAAAGATATAAACAGTCTCATCACAAATGCTGGCGCCAAGCTCCTGAAGCGTAACAGCGAATACCCGCCGACGAAGGAAGAAATAGAGGCCCTCAAAGACATCGAACCTATGGGAACGCAAGTCGATTATGGCCCGAGTGGCACAGGCCGTTGAAAATGCTCAAGTCAGAATGTTTGACAAATTTCCCAAAGCATCGGACGCTGCACTGTAGCCTCCAAGGAAGATGAATCCTCCGACAGAAATCCACCCTACACGAGGCACGATGCCCTTTGTGAGGGCAAAGAGACCTTCACTCCTCACCACGTTTCCAGCAGTCTCGAGCCACCCAGCCTTTTGTGTCGTCAACATCAATCTCGTCTTCACCACGTCCATTGGAGTTGTGCAAGCAGCTGCAATTGCGCCAGCCACGGCTCCGCATAATGCTGCTTCTGCGGGTGTAGCTTTCGGTAGTATCACTGCTTCAGACAGATGTGGTTGGGTAGCGCCGCGCTCGCGGACTGCCATTTCTTTTAGCTTCTCCCACAGAGGAAATTGTATAGACACGAATGGAATCTCTCTGGCAAGTGTGCCGCCAAATCCGCGATATAGACCACGTATTCCATCGCTTGCAAGAACTTGTTTGAGAGTCGTGAGCGAAGATTGACTCTTGGAGACCTGTGTTCGTTGCTTGATGACTTCGGTCGGAACACGAACTAGACACGCCAAGGTTTCCGCGAGACTGCCTGAGACGACCGCCAAAAGGACCGGATCTCGTACGGGTATGTGAGTCTTGCTAGCTTCGTATGACAGGAAGAACAAGGCAGCTCCAGGCGCGGACCCCGCGGCAATGCTGCCCATGCCTTTGTACAGATTACGGTAGCCGCCATTCGCATTGAAGCCTCCTTTGGCTTGAAGCCTTGTCTTCAGTGTATCGAGCGGAAAGAGGGACAGATCGACTGCGAGCCCAGCAAATGCACCGGAGAGCAGAGGGACGATGGCATCTTGCATGCCCTATATGATTGGTAAATTCGAAATCTAAGCTCTATATCTTTTTGCTTGTGTAGAAAAGCTATGAGTCATCTATGTATATTTGACCATGTCTGCGGTAGTCGCAGCATTCCTGCTGCTGCATTCGCGATTGCGTCTAGAGCTATCCTCGCTCGCATTTATCAGATCTACTTTGAAGTTTGCGGCTAGATATAAGCTTTTATCTAATCGATAAAATTGCCATGATTCGCATGTGCCGCAATTGCGTCTAGTACGTTGTACAGTTGATTTTGCCTACTTCACGACAATTGCAAACGTGAGTCGTTCGGCGTGCATTCACACATTATTTCAACGCACATTTTGCAAGTCTTGGCCTGGACGCTAGCGGCGCCGCAGCCCATCATCAGCATGTTGTCGAGCAAACTGATGACAATGAAATTCATGGCCAAATTTGCGGATCTGAATGCCGACAACGTAGCAAATGGCAAGGACGAAAGGCATATTAGTGATACACACTGGCGCCTGAATTTTCGAGACCAGTCAAAGAATACGAAAGCACCTCAAAATCTAGAGGTTGCGACATCATACACCGCAGTTCAAGAGCTTGCGAGTGGGCGTCGCAATTTTCGCAAGGATGCAGCGAAAGCCGTAGAGCAAGATTCGGTCGATGATTCGTCTACCTACGAGAGTGACGAGGCACCCGAAGACACGTATGCACGTAGACAGTCCGAAAAGGCTGCCGACAGTGACAATTTGCGGGCTATGAAGGGTTTGAAAACTCTTTCTGGAAATTCTCCAAATAACAAAAGGAAAACCAAGGACCAACAAAAGTCTAAACAAAAGAAGCACAAGAAGTGATGCAGATACTGAGACGTTACCAACAGCGAGCATATAAAGGTCTACAGCGATGCTATGACATCGCTCGGCGTAGTCGTTGCCGCATTGTCTGCCACTTGGCAAGCTCTTCAACAATCAATTGTGGAACTCATAGCAAGGTCTTTGAAGTAGCCGTGTTTCGAGCTTGTTGAACAATAACAGGACATACTATCTGATTCAGCAAGATTGAGAACTGGCGCAGATACAAATCTGTTGCGTTTATCGCGATATAGGAGTATAGTCTCAGTCGCTGTGTGCTTCGCTAAGCATGTCGATGCTGTTGGCGTTCAGTCCACTCGATGATACTGCAGATCTTTCGAGATGCGTTGACGCATATTTTGACATAACGTATGACAATCTCAAAGTATGATTGACTATATCAAGCAGGTGTATGCGCGCTTCAAGCTGCGCATCGTGAAGAAATGCCGTAGCCATGCTAAGATTTGGTGCTGTCGCTCTCTTTGAATATTTTTGTAGGCATTAACATCTCTGTTCAAGAGCTTCCGGACGCAAGAGCTGCTTTTCGCGCCTCGGCTTCAGCCTGCTTTCGTCGCATGATCTAATCCTTTAGACATTGTCATTGATTTGTTTCAATACATCAGCATACCTCGGCATTAGACTCTTGTTCCCGCTTGAAGGCATTTCCATCCTTCTTCTGTCCTTTGGTTTCAGCCTCCTTCTTCTTGAGATTCTGACAATATGAGTAGGTATATTCTGCCTATGCTAGAAACACTGCATACCTTCTCGCGTGCTTTGTCCCTCTGATTGCCTCTCGCCATTGTCACCCCGCCAGACCAAGTAGAACTTACTCTACACGGCGATTATGCTGCTGTTGTTGTCAAATTGCAATCGCAAGATGGCTCTTCTGACTTGTGCTTGCAATTGCAATTGAATCGTGGATCTATAAATCTAGTGGAATGCAACGCCAAGAAGCTTAAGGCTCGTCTCGAATTACTCGTATGGAGTGAGCATTATTGGTGAATTAGGCTTATCGATAGGTTCACAAGGTCCAGCCATTCAATTCGAGCCTCATTCTCCAATTCGCGTTGCGAGTACAATACACTTTGCTCTCAGTGATGCTTGAAAAAAGACAAGTCTGTTTTTTGCGAGGCTTCGCATCACCAGGTCCACTCACAGAATGAAGCAGGCTCTCAAGTCGCCGTAGGAGACGATCTCGGCAGTGTCCTCTATTTCACTTTCAAGTCCGACAAGTCCATTACTCCTTCTGCGCTGCACGGATTCGCGATAAGGATACTGCAGGGACTGATCATCACGGTGCGACAGAATTGTCTGCACGAATCAATAAGGGGTTTATTCAAGGTACATGACACGAAATGACAGATCACCTTATCATGTTGGAGGAACTCATCGGGATTTTGTTATCCCCCATACACACCAAAAGCTCGGAGAAGCTTCGATCAATGCCATAGCAGGGGCATGTGCAGGACTTGTGTCCTCGATTGCAACTTGTCCGTTGGACGTAGTGAAGACGAAACTGCAGGCACAGCACAATCCCTCAATCCCCACAAATCAGGCTGGTGCCAAGGCTGGAGCTGGTCCACTGTATCGGGGTATACTGAGCTCGCTGCGCAGGATATGGATGGAAGAAGGTATCAGAGGCCTGTATCGTGGCTTAGGCCCGGTTCTTCTTGGATACTTACCCACTTGGGCATCTTACTTCGCCATCTACCAGCATTGTAGACAGATCTACGGAGCTGGGCAATCGAGTACTGCACTCTTACCCAATGTCGGCGCAGCTATGACTGCAGGAGCCATTTCCACGACACTTACTAATCCCATCTGGGTCGTCAAGACAAGAATGATGACACAGTCTCCGTCCCACGAACATGGGGTCCGGTACAAATCCACGATAGATGCATTTAGACAAATGTATCGCGAAGAAGGTATAGGCACTTTCTACAAAGGCCTGGGCCCATCATTTTTCGGCATCGCTCATGTGGCCGTACAATTTCCACTTTACGAAAAATTCAAGGAGTTATTTGGTGCTAACGGACATGACGCTCACATCTCCGGTGTCCTATTGGCTTCCTCATTGTCAAAGATGATTGCGTCAACCACAACATACCCTCATGAAGTGCTTAGGACACGTCTACAAAACCAGCGTTATGCGAGGAGAGATCCTCGGAATAAATACCAGGGCATAGCTCATGCTGCGCAAACTATATACAAAGAGGAAGGATGGAGGACATTCTACACCGGCATGGGCGCGAACCTCGTCAGAACAGTACCAGCCAGTGCTCTCACCCTCATGACTTTTGAGCTGGTCAGCAGGACGCTAAAAGATCTCACCGACGACGAAAATACGTGATCTGAAGTCTTTTATTAGCAGTCAATCAATCACCGGAGGCTCAAGCGGAAGTCCTCGAGACTGCTGACGTGGTGTCGTGCGCGACGTGATCCGAACAGGCACTTTAGCATTGCAGCAAATCTTTCATTGACTCAGATCAAAGTACACGAAGCGCTGCGGACTTAGCCGGTGGCTAAGCAATATTTGTATTGGCATTATTATGTTATTGCGCACGAACTTGACGAGGTTTAGTCACGGAAGAGCCCTGAGCAGGATGGAACGCAGAGGCTGAGATGATGCTATATGCTATATGCTCCTAATGTAGACAAATGTACAATACTAATCGTGATGCAAATCCTCCTTGCGTAAGTTTGCCGCCTTGACCATCTGACTGAAGTGCGAATTCTCATTCGCCAAGAGAGCCTGGGGAGTGTCCAACTCCGCTACGGTGCCTTGATCCATCACGAGGATCCTGTCGTAATTGATGACAGTGACTAATCTGTGGGCAACGGTCAAGATCGTGGTATTCGTAAATTCGGTCCTAATTGTCTGCTGTATCATTGCGTCCGTGGCAGAATCGATCGAGGACGTGGCTTCATCCAGCACAAGAATTCGCGATCGTCTCAAAAGTGCCCGCGCCATGGCGAGCAATTGACGCTGGCCCAGACTGAAATTCAAGCCTTCGTCGTCCACGGAAGTGTCTAGTGTGATGTTATTCTCCGGCGCTGCCAGCGTGCCGGACACAAATCGAGACTTGAGCAGCGCTTGCCAAATCGCGTGATCATCGTACTGATCATTCGGATCAAGATTGCTCCTGATTGTTCCAGCAAAGAGAACTACAGCAATTAGTCAACGGCAAAATCGTGAGCAATTTGAAACATACTTGGATCCTGTGGAATTATGGATAGCTTGCTACGCAGCTCATGTAGGCCAACCTTCGAGATGTCGAGACCATCGATGACGATACTGCCGGAAACGAGCTCGTTTATTCGGTACAAGGCCGCGAGGATGGAACTTTTGCCAGCACCAGTCCGCCCGACCACTCCAATGCGCTCGCCACCACGAACGTGTAGATTGAGCTTCGTCAAGACGAGTGGCAAGCCGGGTCTATACGACATGTTCACATCCTTGAAGACGATTTCGCCATTTGCCGGCCAAGATTCAATGGGCGGACTCGTGGACTCGAATTCAGCCTCGACCTCCAACTTGTTGGCGTAGTGGAAAACTCTCTCGCTTGCATTCATGTTGTTCTCGACCTCGGCGAATTGTCTCACCATCCAACCAATCATTCCCACGACCTGCATCGTATATGAGAGAACTAAACCCGTGGTCGAGGGATTAACATTGAATCTTGACGTGACTGCGAGGATTGCAATGACAAGGATGAGCACATTGCCGACGAAATCGAGACGAATGCCAAGCCATCTCTGATTCGTAATGGTCAAGAAATAAGCACCGTTCATCTTATCGATGTGATGCTGATTCATGGCGATAAACCGATTTTGCTAATGTTATCAGTCTCAATTGTCAAAGATTTGGGAGAATCTTACCTCACCGTAAGCACGAACCGTGGACAAGCCTGTCAAAGTTTCTCCAAACTGTGCAAAGACACTCGAACGAAGGACACTGTCGATTCGCTTGATCTCTCTTGCCGAAGATCGGTAATATAGTGCAAAAAGATAGAACATGATCAGCAATGGGCCAAGAGCAGCCGCAAAGTAGTGATAGATGACGATCGACAGGATGAAAGAACCAATGATGGAAGCGAAGGTGACCAAAAACATTCTGAATGAATCCGATAACAGATTGTCCATGGTATCAATATCTTTGCTGAAACGATTGATGATTCGTCCCTGAGGGGTAGTATCGAAAAAGGACATGGGTGCCCTTAGAATCCGCTGGACCGCAGCTCGATGCAATCCCGTGGCAGCTCTATTGCCGACTACTGTCACACCTAAACCCAAAGCAAAGTATGCAAATGCTTGTGCAAAGCCAAAGGAAGCGTAAATGCCGACATAAAAGGCCGACCCACGGTTGCCAAATTCGTTCTCTGACCAGAAGCTTAACCAAAGGTTATTTCTAAAACATTAGCGGGAATGCAACGAGGAAGTCTTGTTAGAAACTCACCCAACTTGTGAAACTTGAGCTACGATGAGTATAAGCAGGATCAAGGGAAGAGTCCAGAGTCCACCGCCACTCCGGAGATAACTCTTGTATACTTCTTTGCCAACAGCACCTGTTTCTCTGTCTTCAGCAACTGGAGGCATTTTCAAGGTGGGTTTTTTGCTCGCATCCTTGGGTGCAGCCAAATCCGTGGTATCGTCTTCTAGAGTGTCGGCGGCCTCTTCGACATTTGCTTCTGTCATGCCAAATTCCTCTAATACTCGAGCGAAATCCTGACCTCGATCAAGGAGCTCTTGATATGTACCCTGCTCGACGACTTGACCATTCTTGACCACCAAAATCCTGTCTACCTGTGGAAGGAAGTTAAGCTGGTGTGTCACGAGCAAACGTGTCTTGTGCTGCAACAAGCCCAAGATGCAGTTCTCAAATAGGTGCTTTCCAACATGAGCATCGACCGCTGATAAAGGATCGTCGAGGAGGATAATATCTGCATCATAATAAGTCGCCCTGGCAACGTTGAGTCGTTGTTTTTGACCACCAGATATTGTGATACCCCTTTCCCCAATCTCCGTGTCGTCCCCATGAGGCAAAATCTCGAAATCCTGCACTAGCGCAGCAGCCTCGACAACTGCTGCATAACGCGCTTCGTCATACGGGCGACCGAAGAGGATATTCTCACGCACAGTCGCATTCATGATCCACGGCACTTGTGCGCAAAAACCAAGTGATCCAGCAATCTTAATGCTGCCTTGTCCTTTACGCATTTCTCCGACCAGTGCAGACAGTATAGAAGATTTTCCAGATCCTACGGTGCCGACTATGGCTACCAATTCGCCTTTCTTGATACGCAGACTAAGATTTCTAATTGAGAAGGCTCCAACAGTATCGTCTACTTGAGTGGCACTATCTGATTGCAGTGATCCTTGTGAGCTGCCAGCCTTTTCCATCCGGTCTTCCGCATAATCAAGCTGTTCTGCAGATTTCGATGCATCAGGCAGATTTACTACGCCGGCGCCGATGGGCTTGTCAAGGACTAAATCGTCGTGGGCAAGTATTCCGTCTGCATCAGTATGCTTGCCAATGGCCAATGCAGTGGGAAGAATTGATCCCTGACCCGATGATCCAGCCTCAGATCTCGACAGTTCCATGCTCTCAGTCTGTACAGTTGGAGACTTGTCCTGGCGAGCTAGACGTCCTTGTCTATGCTGCGGAAGCAAAAACCATAGGCGATCTACAAATGTCTTCGCACTTGCCCTCTCCTCTGGTACCGGTTTCTTACTGACCTTGTCTGCCGATATCACAGGTGCATCTGCCTCCCAAAAGAAGTCTGCAGAATTGATGGAGATAGCATTATCTTGATCCCGTTCTCCATCAAGAATATCGTCCGTACTTGGTTCAAGTTCCTCTGCGCTCAGCATTGTCTGTATACGACCAAGAGCAATCTGCGCATCTGTCATGGAGGATATCACCAAAGGCAAGAACATGAGCGGCATACGCAGCAGATTGAACAGTGTCAACGATGAAAAGATTGTGCCTGCGGCCAAGTCGTGACCCGTAAGACTGTATGTCACAAATGCCAGAATGGTTGCAAAGACCGGAATGGTGATGGACACCGCGTTAACAGCCGATCGAGTGATAAGCAGAAATCGCACGATTTTCATCTCAGCAATTCTGAGCTTGGTGACTTTTTCAAGAAAGGAGTTCTCCCATGCATAGAACTTGATGATTCGCATGCTAGAAAGAATTTCTTGCATAAGCCTTACACGAGAATCTAGTCCAATCAGTACTGACTGGTCTTGAAAGTGCTGTGCCCACTATGCATACCTGTAAATTTCGTGGACAGTAGTCGTTTCTTCGCCAATTGCTGAACGACTTTACTCATGACTGGTGCTGAGATAACCAAGAGTCCATATCCAGCAAGGGCTGACGGTCCGAGATTGATCAGTAGAATGATTAGAATCACAATCATCTGCACGATACTAGTCCAAAGCATATGAGCATATCCTGCAGCAAAATCTGATAAAAGTTAGCACTCGAAGACTGCTTCGAAGGAGACAACAGACCAATGCGAAAGGTATCTGTTGACATTAAATTAGTGATTTTCCCATTGGTATACTCTCTTCGTGACTTATTTGAAAGCACCAATGATTTTTTGTAGATGCAAGCGATCAAGGCTCCGCGTGACAGCGCCCCGGTCAGCATTGATCCATAGAAGAAATGATGCTGCAACAATGACGAGGTCGCTTGCATGAAAAAGAGACCGAAAGCCAGCCCGATCCCGCGTCCTATACTTGGCGCAGGCGGACCGCCTCTTGTGGCATAATATGCATCGCCGACATATATCAGAAGGTATTTTATGATCAAGGTATTCAAAGTTAAGAGCGTGTCTCCGACAAGTTTCATGAGTCCAGCACTCCAGAATCGTAACCCATGAGTGTCTGATAATGCCCAAAATAAAGGGTACTTCCCACCACGAGCTCTGCGCTTCTCAAAGTTTGCCATGACTATAGCAGCTTGGACTGTGGAAGACCTTTGTGGCTCTATCTTCCATATATCTCCTGCTTCTAACGGTCGTGTATACCCGACCCACAAGAGATGAGTCATCCATGACCAGGTCAGTTTCGAAAAGAAGTTTGCAGTATGTTCCGGACAAGTGCCGGCATCTTCTGGCACAGGGTCAGGATTGGAGCGACTCAGAGGATTGAGCCTTTCGTGTAGAGGTCCTTTGCGAGGTTCGATACCGTTCGAAGAGCCACGGTTCATTGAGGGCCGACCACCGGACGACATACAAATTGGTCGCGTGCTGTGACTCTAGTGGCCGAACGAGTAGTTTTGGTGCGGCGTTACTCTGTCCGGGGGATGCGAGAACGTCAACTTCAGGTCAGAAATCGCTGCCTGTACGAAGTACTATCATGATCGGGAGCAGCAGAGGACTTTCAATTGACTGTCAAGAATAGTCATTGTGTCGGTGTACTTTACCGATGTGCTGAGGTTCTGCAACGCGTACGTGTAACGTACGTACGCATGCATGTACTCAATTGGTAGCTCGTGGGGGCGAAATGCCGATGATGCCGATTCAGCGACTGAGTAATCAAATGGAATTTCTAACTTTCTTCGGGGCGACGTCCGAGCCCCCGATTTGGGCAATATTAGGCGACCATACCGAAAAAGAGTTTTCCGTAGATTAGCCTGATCTACAGCTCGCATGGATGCATAATGCATGATATAGCTATACTATATCGGTACCTATACCTATATCCCCGTACCTAAAGTATTAACGTTTTCTCGTGGTAATCCTGTTGTGCGAAACGTGAATACATCTGGTATAGGGTATTGTAGGTAGCTATAGGTAGCTGGTGACCAAGACTAGGCACCTTGCGCTCGAGCTCTTGTACCGCGGTAACACAGCTACAGACAAGCTGCAGGGTGATCTAGACGGCGATGATGCTGAAATTTGAGTTCATATACAAGACCATCGCGAGCACAGTCAGCAATTACCACAGGAATCTGCTATACAGCTGCAGTAGCTGCAGGCCGAGGGTTGTGCGCGCGCATACATGTGCATTTGTACGTATACCGTATACACGTGCAGCTCTCCAGCGAGAATGAATCGCGAAGCAGCAGCTGATCCATGAATATAAGCTTTTCTTGCTGATCGTAACGCTCCGCAGGCTAGAACTTCGGGTCTCTTATCTATCACAAGCCCACTTCGTTCTGATTGGACGGCAATAGATTTCTCCTCTGCGCAAGAAAGAAAAGTTCCAAGGTTGTTTCGTGCCTGTAACAATATCTTTGCACACGTACCCATCTTTGCAATTCACGCACAACATATTATTCCTCGGGTGTGACTGACGTGTATCGAATCGCGACTGAGTCAGTCAGCAGTATCGCGGGCTTGAGTCTGCCACGCGCGAAAATTTCTGTTCTCCTACTCAGACGTTTCTCGTTCGATTCATCTTGGAAAAGGATGGATACAGTCAACCACATCTCGACTGCTGCGACGCTTGATATTGCGGTCGCAACAAGCACATGGACTATGGCTGATATTTCGAATCTAATCGGTGCCATATCGCTGGCGTTCTGGCTGTGTAACGGTATACCTCTTGTCTATGAAATTTACAGTAAGACGATTGACCCGAAACTCATTTCTCCTGGACAGGACTGACAGTGCTAGAGAGAAAAAGTGCAGATGGCGTCAGTCTAGGGTTTGTTGGACTCTGGGCCATTGGAGACGTTCTCAATCTTGCTGGATCTTTGTGGGCACACCTTGTGCCGACCACTATTGTGGTTGCAGTGTACTACATCTTTAGTGATGCTGTGATAATCGGGGAAGCTCTTTACTTCAATGCAGTTTCGATATCGAAAGACGACATTGCTTACGAAGAGGATACACCATTGCTAGATCCTCCTCATGAAGCGTATGCATCTAGTGATACTTCCATGACGCACGAGATCACTTACAATGTTCTTGCATGCATTGGTGTTGCTGCGTTAGGTTGGGTCGGCTGGTATGTGTCGGATCTCATGCTCAAGCATAGCAAGACTCCGCACGTTCCGCTGGATCCCTCGCGACCCGTGGCTATTGGTCCACAAGTCTTGGGATACACTTCTGCTATGTTGTACCTATGTGCTCGAATTCCGCAGATACTGAAAAACTTCAAGAAGAAAAAGACCGATGGACTGGCGCTTTTATTCTTCATCTTCTCAGTCTTTGGCAATCTTACCTATGCTGCAAGCATCATAGCCTTCTCCTCTGATTCAGAATATCTTGTCACTAACATCCCTTGGCTCATGGGCAGTCTGGGCACGCTGGCATTTGATTTTGTCATCTTGTTTCAGTTCCTGATATATCGCTCACAACCACTAGAGCACGAAACAGAACGTAATATAATCAACACTTGATCAACAAAACAATATTGCGATGGATGACTATTGTGCGGCTTCTGTGCTTCGCTGTGCAAAGCGCCTCGCAACTACATGATAATGAGTCGTCTGGAAATTATAAGCACAGCATCAAGTCGAGTAAATATGCACGTTTCCTTTACCTTCGACTACACGCACTTGTGTCCATCTACTGGGGACACTCGAAGCATAACTTGCTGACTAGCAGCACCGCTAAGGAACAGTTGAACGAGTATACAACAAACACAATATTCCCGTCCGTTTCGTACACAATCTACTCGTCGAATCAGCCGCACCGTGGCCGGCGCTACAGCTCAGACGACATCAGTCTTTATACTAAGCTCCAACGACATCAGTCTGTATATCACAAGTGAGACCCTAAGACCATAATTGCTGTGATAAGTGGTAGCTCAAGCGACCAGTAAACAACATCATATAATAATTTACGTGTACAAAATCATCATCTGGCGAACTATGAGATCACAACAAAGAGGCTACGAACTTGTACATTGCCATGCAAGCAAGCACGATCTCAGCAATGATTTGCAGTGTAGTAAATGTTGAGGTATTGTATGATAGCTACTGTAGAAAGTAAAGAAATATTGCGAAGCGAGTCTCAATCACTTTAGAGTTTAACTACCCGGATGGCAAACTTTCGAAGCAAGGACTTCTTAGCATTATGTACTGTACTATCTTGAATATTATTACTTTTGTATGCTATGCTACTCATGTGCTTACTATTGTAAGATTGTAATCTAGGTTTATACTAGGTTGTCTCTATACTACTAAGATGTCAACTTAACATTGCTAGAGGACATCAAATCAGACTAGTTATCCAAAAATGGGTGCTTGGGCAAGTAACGTTGCCAGGTTGTCGCAAGTCCTTTATAGCTCGCTATAGAGAACAATTATAATTCTAGTATAACTTAATAAGAGAAGGAAAGACTAATAGATTCTTAACAAAAGGATGCCCTAACAATAGCTTGTAAAGAGCTAAGGTAACTTATGTAGATCAAAGTATAGCACTAAGATATAGCTATGATATAATGTCATATAGTCTAATCTGCAAAACCAAATTTATACCTCTCCTACAGTAGCAATAGGTAAATATAATTCTAGCCTCTTATGACACACTTGGCCTAGGTTAAGATACATTGTTATCTATTTCAGAAGCTTATTTATTACAAATCCAATACATCAAAAATTATTTTCTGTAGTTAAGATAGGCTTGACAAAAAGACAAGAGCTATCTGACTACCTAGTACTTAGTACATAAGGCTAGAGTTACTTAGTGTTGGGATTCTCAACCTTAACACTTAGATCTTAATCCAGCTAAACTAGATCTAATCTTCATCTAAACAATTTATATACGTGCAGACTTTGTTATACTTGACACTAGATTACAAGATACTTCAAATAAACCTAGAATAAACATACTACAGAACTTAATACAACAGTATATAGATAGTAGAGCTTCAGAAGGATATGATAAAGTGTTTACAGATTGTATAACTTGAATATATAAACTATATATAGTCTCAGAATTATGTAATATAGCTTTGAATATACTACCTTATATAGCTAGGATAGGCTGATTGTGTCTTAAGAAGTTTTTTCTTACAGTAAATTCAGGTATTAGATTCTTGCGTGTAGCTCGACTCGAGTGGACACAATAGTGCATAAAATCTCACGATATTGAGATAGAATAAGCTTTAATTGTAGCTAATACAAAGAAGGGCGATCTCTTGTATAGATTGGCTACAAAATCAGCCTCGTGAAATTTACTATCTAGAATACTTATAATAGATCAAAACATTATAGTACTTGAACTAATGAGCCACGCTTTTGCAGTCTTTTAGAAGCCCAATGCTATTAATTTAAGTTGCTAAGAGGGCTTCCAAGTGCTCTGTAACTAGAAATAGCAGTTGGTTCATATTCTGGCACCCGGACCTAGACCTTAAAATTTACTAGCACCCGGACACAGAGCAGATCTCATATTTTGCGGGATAGTTCGGACCGGCACAGACTTAGAATATAGCGCCGGGTACCCGGACAAAATACAGTACATAGTAGAAGTTTGCTCTGGGTCTGTATTTTCACTGACCCAAAACACCCGGAATGTACAGAATACAATCCGGATTGTACAAATTTAAGAATTAGCTACGTGTAGGCTAGCACTATGACAATTGCGCTTCACTTCTGTGAGAGCAAGTCAACATGCAATACA
This sequence comes from Taphrina flavorubra JCM 22207, assembly GCA_000836175.1. Taxonomy (NCBI): domain Eukaryota; kingdom Fungi; phylum Ascomycota; class Taphrinomycetes; order Taphrinales; family Taphrinaceae; genus Taphrina; species Taphrina flavorubra. The sequence continues at coordinate 1,328 of DF819324.1, read as the reverse complement.
ACTAGACATGGCCAACCAACCGGGATCCGGGATCCCGGTACGGTTCGCAAACCGGGACCGGGATACGGTCCCGGTTCCACCAACCGTGACCGGGATCCCGGTTAGAGAAACCCGTGCACAATTACCTCGTATCATAGATCCGAAGCGTGTTTAGGTGACATATTGTGCTGATCAGTCCACAAAACGCGTCACAAGTCACCCAGATTGGAATCTCTATAGCTTGGTGAAGCTGGCTCGAATTCACACGAAACCACACAAAACCACACGAATTCGCACGGCGTGAAGCTAGCTCGACTGCGTATAGATTCACACGAAACCACACGAATTCACGCGACGTGAAGCTGGCTCGACTGCGTATAGATTCACACGAAACCACACGAATTCACGCGACGTGAAGCTGGCTCGACTTCGCAGATATTCACACGAAACCACACGAATTCGCGCGACGTGAAGCTGGCTCGACTTCACACGGATTCA
>DF819325.1:0-21035 GCA_000836175.1 Taphrina flavorubra JCM 22207 | reverse complement strand
ACTCGTCAATTGACGGTTCACCCCAGCCACGATTTCCGGCGTATCTTCGGCGAATTCTGCAGCCTATAGAAAACAAGGGTCGTGTAGCGTAGCGCAAACACGTGCTTTCGAAGGCGTAACGCGGGAAGGGAAGCTGAATCGAGAAACGTAACAATCACTACAATCCACGCCGCTGTAGTAGCTCAAATTTGTCTGTTAAAACGTGGATACCTTCTATCTAGTCCTAGGATGCACTATTATAACTAGGGGAAAGGGACAGCGATGATCCTGCAAGACGCAGAGAATCCTGCGAGCTTTGAAACACCCGAGATGAAGTGACCGCGTGTAGTGCGGGAAGTAGCGGGTAGTAGTGAAAAGCCAACACAGCCACTATCTCTTATAATCTGATTGTCACACGAGATATCGGACAAAAGGAACGAGATATCGGACCGAGAACGAGTTCATCAGCCGCTGACGTCAGACGCAATGCGAGGATCGACCCGCACGCGGTGGCACAATTCACGCTGCAGATGATGAACGTCGGGTCTCGAATGTCGGGAGTTTGAGAGTCTGGACTCGATTTCTCGTTAAGGTTGCAATTGACGTATACGCACCGGTTCGTTAATCCCGCAAGGAAGCCGGCTGGCCGCTTGTAGAGCCTGAATTGCAAAAGGTCGCTACACGAATCATCCTGTGCCTCGAGATCACAGTCTTGGACAGCCAAAATCCTTTATGATGTCCGGAATGCATCGGCATACCAGCTTCACAAGTAGTACAATGCAAGTACAATGATACCGATTTGTAAGGGACGTAATTGTTGAAAATACCGCACGTTTCTGGACAGCAAGCCTCCACAACATTACACAAGATCCGTCTACACAACACAACTGCCAGATTCGTCATACTTCGGGGCTTAATTCCCCGCCTGTTAGCTGCAGGGAACCGAATGAGTGCTCGCACAACGACTCCGCACGATCTCCATTCCTTCAGCTACAGTGGCATCAGTCGTCGAACAGCTGGGAATATGTATATATAGAGTTACGCCCGTCCTTGCCCATTTGTACTTTGGCCCGTGTTCTCTTTGATTCGTAGGTGATATGCTCAGATCGTACGCATTCATTGCCTCGTTGGCCTCACTCGCAACGGCCTTTGTGCCTCTCGACCCAGAGGCACTTGCGTCAAACTGCAGGCAATTCTTGATCCCAATCACAATCAACCCGCTCACTTACAACTTGACTCAGTACATCCCGCAGACTGACTTCAACTTGACCAACTTTATCACTGAGTACTCCTCGACACCCAACAATGTCACCATGGGCACGCCGTACCAAAACTCGGCCGCGGTCAACATGAGTGCTCGATTGTGTTACCCGACCTCCACAAACTATACCGCCAAGCAAAATTCGACCGTCCAGTTCTTGATCCACGGCATCGGTGTAAGTCTTGATATACTTGGAACTTTCGCACGGACACTAAACAGACTCTAGTTTGACATGGGATACTGGGACATTTTGGAGCAACCAGAAATCTACAGTGTAGATCCAACCTTGTACAGGTCTCTTTCGTGATGTTGATCCGTTGTAGTACACTCGGGCACTCAATGCAGCTGGGTACACCACTTTTGCCATCGACCGACTGGGAGTGGGACAGTCCAGTCCAGGACTCGATGCCAGTAACCTGAAGCAGACGAGTGCGCACATTGCCGCCGTCGGTACACTGACCAACATGCTGAGAAGCGGCGCTATTGATGGAAAGAGCTACACAAACATTGTGCACGTCGGCCACTCTTATGGTTCCATCATTTCCAATGGTCTCGTCGGCATGAGTCCGAATGCTTCCCAAGGTCTGATTCTTACTGGTTATTCCTCGGACGCAGCGTACGTTCCAGCAACCTTGGCCGGATGGGATCTCCAGATCGCATCGCTCAACAAGCCAGACCGCTTCGGAGTCGGCAGCAACTCGCCTCTGCCCAATGGATATCTTTTGACTGGCACTATTCGTTCAAACCAGCAGACATTCTTCAAGTACCCACAATTCGATCCTGTCCTGCTCAGCTACTCCGAGGCTCGAAAGCAGCCAGTCACTGTCGGTGAACTAATCACACTGGCTGCCGGCACTGTGCCAACGAAATTCACCGGCCCGGTGCACGTCGTCACTGGCGCAAATGACTGGATCTTCTGTGGTGGTGACTGCACTCAGACTTACATGAACTACACCTCCATTCCGGCAGCGGTGCAGTCCCTCTTCCCGAACGCCTCTGCGTTCTCCGTCAATCTCCCGACTGGAACCGGTCACGGCAGTAAGTCCCATTCACGACAGATTTTATCGTGCATGACAACTAACTCCTCTAGTCAATGGTCATCTTACCGCGCCAAGTGTCTACGCCGACATCATCTCGTTCATGAACCGCAGCTTCCGATAAAGCGGTCGAACTTGTCGTGGATCATCATTAGAAGTGATCATAATGCTATACCATAATAAGTCAACGCTGAACCATATTGTGAGGTCTGATATTGAGTTGTTCATGTTGCAGAATGTTCTCTCATGGCTCGAGAATTCGTTAAGGCGCGCTGAAGACTTATTTTCTTGAGCTTGTCATTTCATATCTACAATGGTCATGGTCCTTCTGATCAGTACTTTCCAGGTAGCCAGGTGCAGTGATCATGTTCCAAGGTCTTCTATACGAGATAAGCGACACACCACACCGATCTCAGGCACCGGCAATTGCGATGCCACTCACTGGGTAGCTAGTCCAATGATTTGTAGCTTCACCAGGAAGACATCCCGTCATCGTCGTGCTCGAGGCAGCGGAGAGGTACTCCGCCAGCATACGTTCACCTCCTTCAGAAGCCTCTGACTAGTCAGCGGCGATGGCGAAGAAAGATTCGCAGTCGCAATTGAAGCGACTGAAATCCGCTCTCCGCGAAAGTGGTATCTCTAGAGATCCCAAGGTCAAAGGTCCTCGCAAGGGTCGTCTCGATAGAGAGAAGGAATTGTCGAAGATCAGGGACAAGTTCAATCCATATGAAAGTCAAATCAATAAATCAAAATTCGCCGTTGGCGGACGTAGAATCAAGGGTACCGAAGGACGTCCTGGCGCTGCGGCCTCGATCGCCGAGAAGATGCGACGAGAGACGATTGGAAAGGAACGTGAGAGCAAAGGTCGCGTGGGCGGGGTCCTCGACAGGCGTTTTGGTGAAGGTCGTGCAGACTTGACACCGGAACAGATACAGTTGGAACGTTACACGCGAGAACGACAAAAGGGCAAGAGGCGGAACAACTTTTCCCTCGAGGATGAAGAAGGTGAAGAAGGACTTACTCACTTGGGTCAAAGCCTGTCTGCCATGGACGACTTTGGCCCAGCACCAATGTCTGATGATGAGGATATGGGACCAGAAATGGTCAGACGGACCAATTTTGGTGGCTTCGAGGAAGAGTTGGAGGAGGACGAAATCATCGGTGAGGACGGCGAAAAACGAAAGAAGACCAAAGCAGAGGTCATGCAGGAAATCATTGCGAAATCGAAGCAGGGTCGAAGTGATCGTCAACGTCAAGCCGAGGAGGATGACGATGCTCGAGAAGCCCTTGATGCCGAGCTCGAAGATTTACAGATGTTGTTGAATGAATCACAACAGAAAAAGCCAGCTTCGACTGATGGACTGAGTGCAGACCGAATGCAGGCTCTCCAGGAAGATACCGAGTACGACAAAGCGGTCAAGTCCTTGATATACGACCGCCGTGCAAAGGCATCAGAGAGGACGAAGACGGAAGAAGAGTTGATTGAGGAAGAAGCCAAGAGACTGCATGAGCAGGAAGAAGCCCGCATCAAAAGGATGCGTGGCGAAGATCCCGACGAAGTCAATGGGTCCAGGAAGACGAAACGCAGGAAAGCGCAAGGCGATGACCTGTCGGACGATTTCCAAAGTGATAATAGCTCAGACGACGAAGACGACGAAGAGGGCGGCGAGTTCGGTCGTGGTGTCAATGCTGCAGCATCTCAGGAAGTTCTTGTCGATGATGACGATGAAGAAGACTCTGACAGTGTTGAGGATGAGGAAGTAGACGACATGGTAGACAACTCAGATCTCTCCGATGAAGGCGAAAATGTCGACCTGAACGATGATCTTGCCTTGGATCAAAGTGATGCCGGGTCTCAGGATGAAGACGGAGAGGAAGAAGACGGGTCTGATCTAAGCGATGATGACCTGCCGTCCGAAGAGCTCGTCAAGGCAGCGCAAGCCGAGCTCTCTCGTCGTGAAGCGAATGGTGCCAATGGCAAGGATGTGCCGAAAAGTATTTTGAAAAGCACGACACCGACTGCGGTCACGGTCGACCCTTCAGAGCTCAAGTTCACGTACCCATGTCCGACATCTTTGGATCAACTTCTTGCAATCACTTCCCCACTTAGTGTGTCCGATGTCCCTACTGCGCTCCACCGGATCAGAGTGTTGCATCACCCAAGGCTGAACCCTGCGAATAACGAGAAGCTCTCACGGTATCTGCAGATTCTGATTGATTATCTTCTGATGCCTGACACGCCACTAAGCGTCCAAGATTATTGTGTCACCCAGATCCAGGACTTGTCACAGAAGTATTGGGAACCATCGGCCACTCACTTCTTAGAACTTCTTGATGAGATCAGACAAGCAATGTACAAAAGCATGGCGAAGTGCTGGAAGATACGGGAACTCAAATTCTTCAGCTTGGTCGGTCAAGTTTGGTCCACGTCGGACGCATACCATAAAATTGTCACCCCAGCTTTTCTCGTCGTTGCTCAATATCTTTCGCAGAATTCAGACACAAGTATTGAAGCTAAAGCAGTGAAATTGGCATTATGTACCACCATCTCTCACTGGGTCCGCGATAGCAAGAGATATATGCCAGAAGTCATGCAAACTCTGCTTTCAATCCTGTTAACAGTGCCAACGACCGATACCAAGTCACTGGAGAAGCTCGATCTTCGGCATCTAGAGGGCGCTTCTGCGTCTTCATTACACAATGCAACGGAACGATTAGTTATGCAAATGGCCGTTCTGTACATTTCTAATCCTGCTTTCTTGGACATTTTCACTCCGTTCTTACCCCACATGCAGATATCGCACCTGCAAGAGTCCTTGGAAAAGTCCCTCAACAATGCACGAAAAGCTCGTCGACCACTATCACTGCAATCTCGCCGCCCGATACCGTTGGCGACATTCGTGCCCAAGTTCGAGGAGAACTTCAACCTGGACAAAAAGTCGTATGATCGAAATGCGGATCGCGCTGGAGACGCAAAACTCAAGGCGGAAATCAGGGACGCAAGAAGAGGAGCCGTTCGAGTGCTGCGACGTGATGCCGCGTTTGAGGCGAGGGAAGGAGCAAGGGAACGTAGAGGCAAGGATGCTGCCTACAAGGCGAAAATCAACAAGGTCGAAAACAGGCTGCGGCAGCGGGACTAATATCAATCCTGACTTTCTGTACACAAGCCCTTTCAGGAACGGGTCGTTTATGTTGTCTTGTCTTATGTACCGAGTAGCTTGGCATATAGCGTGTAGCGTGCATCTTCACTGGCAAAAGCATTACTATCAATCGGAGGTCAACATGACTTTGCTCTAGCTAGTCAGGTCAATTTGTACTTCGGCTCCACTAACTTCATTGCCAGCTGGCCATGACTTGACCACATGAACAATCCTTCGTCAAATGCTTCAATGCCCGGAAGTGTACATAGGACATCACAAAAGGTCACATTATCTGATTCAATATGATACAATCCTGTCACCCTTAGCACCACAGGCGCATCCTTGCGCACACACAGTTGGTGTGCCCGATAACATAAATATCCAGTCGACTGTGAAGGTCTACGACATGTCTATGCAGGATCACTCGACGTACCTCAGCGCCCTTGCACAAATACCTCTTACACGCTCACCGTTCATCAAATTTCCACAGGCAGTAACACTACCCTACGACTACGCGCAATTGCCGGCAGCGTCTAATCTGCCTTCAATACCAAATCTACCACCAAACACAACGAGGACGAAAGATGTCAAAGCGAGAAGGGCGCTTATGAAGACGGCGCAGGAGCGCTTGGAGCGATGGGAGGCGGAGAATCAGGCCGTCAAGGTGCGGGAAGCACGTCGGATCGCGCCGGGGTTTCTCGATACTGGCGTCACGATGTTGACGCCGACAAGGTCCGAACAGCAACCAGTGGCGAAATCGAATGAGCTCGATAAGCAAGGTACCTCGCAGCAGGTCAAGGACGATTACAATGATCAATTTGCATCCTTGCGGTTCTGACCCCTAGGCCTATACGTGCATATGCACTGGCAGGTGCGTGTAATCACATCAAGTTGGCTCTGGCAATAAGTCGTACATAACAGATATACTAGAGCATCTGTATATACGTTCAGTGTTGTTCTGTGTGCACATCAAACAAGAATTGGTGCAGCAAGTAATAGTCTCTTCCAGGTCAACATTTGTTGCAGGGACATTCATGATCAAGGTTGCATTGATGTTAATGATTACCCGCATCTCATCGGGGAGAGCCCTGGAGCGGAGTTCCGTTGCCGTGCGTCACCAGAACTGAAATGCGAACATTGTCCAACGAACCAATTCAACTATTTTCCTTACTCGCTGCTCGTCCTTGCCGGCGCATATTCCAGGAAAGTAGCTAAGCATCGATATTCTTGGACATCTCTTCGGTGCATAGCGACAAGTATGCAATAATTCGTGTTCCGCTCCGGAAGTCTCCTTGCTCACGTCCGTAGGATCTTTCCTTCATGTCGCTGCTGCCGGAAGAGAAGCGCTACTATGGGCAGCTCTACAAGGTCGCAGATGAAGATGGCGAAGGCTTCATCAACGGTGGCCTGGCTGTCAAGTTCTTCGAAAGATCGGGGCTGCCAGCCGAAACACTAGGCTTAATCTGGGAGATAAGTGACAAGGACAATGCAGGATTTCTGACGCAGCAGAGCTTCAGCGTCGCTCTACGTCTCATCGGCCAGGCGCAAGCAGGAAGAGCACCGACTGCGGCCTTGGCAAAGCAACGTGAGTGAATCGTCCACGCTAAATGAACACTTGCTTAGTGTTGCAGCTGGCCCTTACCCAGTCTTCCAAGGGATAGATCCTCCATCAGCAACATCCTCACGAAGTAGTGCTCCGCAACCGCCAAAATCACGAAACGTCGTACCGCCTTTGACGCCCGAAGACCGTGCAAAATACCTCAACAGCTGGCAATCCGTCAATCCATCGGGCGGTATGCTCGAGGGCGAAAGAGCTCGAGATGTGTTTCAAAAGTCGCGCTTGCCGGTCGAACAACTCGGGCAAATCTGGGCCTTGACAGACACACGCAATCGCGGCTCTCTCGATGTCACGGAATTCATCGTTGCTATGCATCTTGTCCAGTCCATGATGAATGGCACGGTCAAGACTTTGCCGAGTCAGCTGCCTCCTGGAGTCTTTGAGTCTGCTGCCAATGCCATGCCTGGAGGTTCCTCTCGATCTCAGCGACAGCAATCATCCATCTCGAGTGTTCGTAGCCAGGAGCCGTTGCAACAACAATTTTCTGGTCAACGTCAACCGACTGTTCCGATGAGATCTCAACTGACTGGACCACCAGGTCGCAATCAGCCGCAAGCACAAATGTCTCCAGTGCGACAAAACACGCAACCCCAACCCATTTCGCAGCAACCACAAGCGTCAAGCCAGGCAGAGGCAGAGTGGGACATCAAGCCACACGAGAAAGCTAATTACGACAACCTCTTCAATGATTTGGACAAGTCTCAAAAGGGTTATGTTACAGGTGAGGAGGCCGTTGGGTTCTTCTTGCAGTCCAAATTGCCTGAGGAAGATTTGGCCAAGGTCTGGGACCTCTCGGACCTCGAGTCTGCCGGTCAACTAAACAAGGAAACGTTCGCGGTGGCAATGCATCTGATCAAGGGCAAACTGGGCGGCAAAGAGCTGCCGCCAGCATTACCTCCATCGCTTGTCCCACCATCGATGAGGCCGAAGATGCAAGTTCCTGTTGCAGCAGCGTTCGCAAAAGCTCAAGCTCAACCGCAGCCTATACAGCCTTCATCTGCTGCTGCAGACTTGTTCGATTTGAACGATTCCTTCACATCGCCGCCTGCGCAATCTCGTTCGCCACCCGCGCAGGCTTTCACCTCAGATAATTATGGATCGATCAATAGAGTGGCCTCGCCTGCCGGTTCAGACTTTAACACTCAGCGTGGTTCGAATGGCCCTCAACCAGTCGCACCTCCAAGTCGATCTTTCAATGGTCAATCAGCTTTCGTCCCATCGTCTTCCTTCGGGCAAAGCATCCAACAGCAGAATCAACCACAGCAGAGTATTATCCCTGCACCACAGCCATCTCGTCAGCCGCAACCTCAGCAGCCGCAGCAATCGCAGTCGCAATCATTCGAGCGCGATCTCCTGGGCGGTGAGGCTGACTCGGGCACCCCAAGGCACATCAGCAACGATTCAACGGAAATTGCCAATCTAAACAATCAAATGTCCTCTTTGAATACTCAAAGTAGACAGATTCAACAGGAGAGAGGACAGGTAGAGTCCGACATTGCAAGCTTGCAGACGCAAAAAACAGAGTTGAATGCTAGATTGGTACAAATTCGCCAAGCTTATGATCAGGAAGTGCAAACTGTCCGAGCAAAGCAAGTCGAGCAAGGCACACTTCGTTCGGAAACTCGAGAGCTCATCAAGGAGGCATCTCTACTCGAGGCATCCTTGGAAGCCATAAGACAACAACACGAGACAATCAACACACAATTGTCGAAGGACCGAACTGACAATGCCACGATAAAAGATCGAATCAAATCTGCTAACGAGCAGACGGTGACACTGAAAGCCACACTTGACAAGGTGCAGAAAGAAGCAAAGCAGCAACGAGGTCTGGTGGCAATCAACACTAAACAGCTCAATACACTGGAAGCCGAACACGAAAAACTGAATGCTCAAATAGAGCAGGAACAAGCTGATGCCGAAAAGCACAGGATTCTCGCCATTGAACAGGAACGAAAACTGGCGAATGCAGAGCAGAGTCGATCAGCTATGAAGTCCCCAGCGTTGTCGACAACATCGGTCTCCACCAATCCGTTCCATCGAATTTCAAGTCCTGTCAACGATAACGTACGCAACTCGACCACGTCACCGTTCAGTCAGATCTTCTCACAAGGCAACGTACGTGAGGCACAGAGCACAAATGCGAGCACTGCCAATCCCACAGCTTCTCATGCCGAGGCCGCTACCACAAGCGAATCTCATCAGACGCGGGAAATAGAGCCTGAAGGAGCGACAGTCTACCAAGATGTTGAGCACGAGACGATCAATTCAGACAGAGAAGCAACTACTAATCCAACAGAGCACGTAAATAACGCAGCCAATGTGAATACCGGAGGGTTCATGCCAGTGTCCGGTTTCCATCATGCTTTTGCACAGAATGACCCGAGCTCAGGACATCAAGCAAGCATTCATGAGCAAGAGCCAGCGCAGGTCAAACCAGTGCACGAATCGCATGCGGAGGACACATCGGGAGTGCAGTCAGCTTCCGATCGCAGTGCAACTCTGTTTAACGAGCCTCGAATAAGTGACAATGGCGACCGTGGCATAGTCTCTCCTGTGCCACTATCTGCGCAAGCACAAAACTGGAGCGATGCAGATCCCTTCACAGGCGATGCTCGCGTGATGTCCCCAGGCCTTCAGCAGATCAGTAACAAAGCGATATCGAGCTCTGGAGCTAATCTCGTCGTCCCTTCTCGTGGCAGTGACGATGGCTCTATCAGTACGTCAGTCCAAGCACACGCTCCGGCTTCCGTACGTGAGACTCAGCTGGAATCTCGCCCATTGAGTCCTGCCTCGCACGATTCAGATCCTCGTGCCGATCAGAGAGGAGTTGATTCAGCGACGCAGGAACATGAACTCGACAAACCAGTGACGCCAAGTGATGTGCAAGACACATTGACCAGTCCACCACACGATCAAATTGTGCCTTTCGACGGTCCGATGACCCATGAACGAGCGCTTTCTCCCCAAGTGCCTGGAGCATTCCCGAATGAAGTCAGTCATCAGCCGCTGGAAAGTAGTGCTGCCACACTCTCAAATGACGACAGTATCTTCGCTGAGGCGCGTCATGACTCACACGTAGTGGCTCAGGAGCACACTGCAGAGGTCGAGTCCAGCGATGACGAAACCATTGAACGACCTCGCGGAGCGGATTTCTTTGGTGGTTCAGCCACTGGTCCGAGCACAGCTTTCGAACAAGTTGAGCACAAGGACGACTCCTCCTCGACACACACCGTCACTCGAGATGATCCCGGCACCTCATCCACTAATGTGTATAATCATACATATGCACAGCAAGATCCGGTCTTCAACACAACTCAGACACAGCCACCACAAACTAGCTCGATTCAAGCACAACCGATCGCAACAACAAAGGAGTCAGATGACTTTGACGAATTTGACGACCTCGAAGAGGCTGCCGAGGTAGATGACGATGATCTCGGTAATTCCTTCACCACGAATGCTAACGAATTTGATGCATCGTTCGAGCCTCCATCTGCAAGGTCGAGTTACGTGCCAGAACAACGGAATGCGATGTTTTCAACTCCTACACAGATGGCACCACCACAGAGCCAGACCATCCAGGAGAGTCCTGCCCGTGACTTCTCCGACTTTGCACACTACGGTGCCGTGCTGGGCGATGATGGTCTCGCACCACCCCTTAGCGGTGGCGGAAGTGTAGTCAATAGCCCGCCAGAAAGCTTCGGTGCACCAGCATCGTTGTCGCAGGCACCGTTCCAGCAGCGAGTCTCTTCTCCTCCTCAAGCGTCAAGTGTCCCTGCACCCCCGCCACCAGCCTCACGACACGGCGCTACGCTGGCACCCAGGCGGCCAGAACCTGCGAGAGCTATCAGCGCTGCAGATGATCCAATGCTGATTGAGCTGATGGACATGGGGTTCCCGCGTGACAAGAGTGTGAGTGCCCTCGAGCAGTTCAACTATGATCTCGGTGCCGCCATGGACTGGCTACTCAAGGGCAATTGAGTTTCTCGGGGGACGCACTCGCTCGTCCGTCCTGTGTGATCATCCTCATCATTGAACGGTGTGTGCCAACTATACTCCATCGCTAAAATTAGAGCAATATAATGTCTTTTCCCAGAGAATAGTCGCTGTCTCTAACCACATGGAGCCGAGCCCTTGTGTGTTTGTGACAGAAACAACTGAATGACAAGGAGGTCATCTCCATATCGTCCTTTCAGTGATATCAAGCTTGAGCATAAGCTTAAATTTAAGGGTACGAAAAGAAGAAGCACGTGCTTCCAGCAAAGATGAGGCAGCTGCTGCGGGAAATGAAATGCAGCGAGAAGCGTTTGACTGAATCTCCTGCATTCAGTCCACGCTGCTCTCGTGACGAATTGGTGTGCCCTTTCGACCTCGAGTTGTGCATTTGTGGTAGTCAATTAGGGACTGACGTGCTCTTGACGGCATTCATATCGAAGCTATGACGGATTACATAGGTGCAAAGCTGTCTCTGATTTCAAAATCAGACATTCGATATGTTGGCATCCTGCATGAGATTGATTCAGCCAATTCGACAGTCTCGCTAGAGCAAGTCAGGTCATTCGGCACAGAAGGTCAGCAGCAGCAGCAGTCTCATCCAGCAGAATAACACGTTCTGTCTCGGACGTTGATGATGATGGTGATTGCATACATGTATTGACCACTGCAGGACGAAAGGGCGATCCTGCACTTGAGATCCCGGCGAGCGATAATGTCTTTGAGTACATCATCTTCAGAGGCAGTGATGTGAAGGATCTTCGTGTCGAGCACGGTGCGAATCAACAAGAGCCGCCGGCACCGCGTGAGGCACCTCAGGACCCGGCAATTTTACAGGTAAGTCTATGTGTATATTACCCGAGTCGTGTCTGGGCAAGTGTCCTGCAATCTGTTCATATGCATTCCACGTATCACTCAACAAGTACAACAAGTCGGTACGAATCGAGACAGGGAATAGAGTTCTATGACGAAATATTCCGGATGCTAAAGCAAATATGTCCGAGAGCGCAAAACCGTGTGGAGATTTCCGTTGCCTTCCTTCCGAGGACTCTATTCCCTGCACTTTTGCAGCTCAGAAACACACTTTGTCGACCTCGCCACGATTCGGGTTGAGCTGTTACGCCGCGTACTGACCAAGACAGGCTGGTCCAGCACCTGGACAGAACTATCCTGCCGCATCACATGGCTCACGACCAGTGGCACAAGGTTACGGTTCATCACAGTACGGAGGACCACCTCCACAGAACTATGGTTATGGATACCCACCAGCACCACAGCAACAGCAGCAACAGTACAATGGTTCTGCTCAAGGGTATGCGTATCCACCACAGAACGAAGCACCCCGGGCACCGTACCAAGCACAACAGAACCAAGGACCGTTCGCTCCGCAACCTCAAAACGCGTTTCCGGATCTACCTCCTACAGCCCAAAGGGATCAACAGAGCGCTCCGGCACCCGCAAAGAACGCACCGACCAAGACCGAAGGAGAGAAGGGTACTCAGGCCAAAGTTGTGCCAGCCTTGCCTTTGCCTGGTCATGCGCCTTCGCCGAAGCCCAAGACTGCCAAGGATGTCGAACAAATCACAAGCGGCGTCAACAAATTGACGACGGCTTCACCAGCAGCTCCTAGCTCGAACGTCAATGGTCAACCTCCGAAGAGAAATGCGCTCCTCGAAGTGCAGCGCAACATGAAGCCTTCGGCACAGACTACCGCGCCGATTGCAAATGCGGCAGTGGAGAAGCCAACGGAAGCGAACAACATCAAGTCTGCCTCGAATCCTGTTTCGGCGCCAGCAGGACGTGGCGGCCGGAGAAGTCCTGCTGCCAGTAGACGCGATCCTGGTATACGTCAGAACGGAGTGATTGTCGATCCAAACTCGACCATAGTCATTCCGTCGTCAGAGTACGATTTCAGTTCGGCAAACTCAAAGTTTGTAAAAGAGGCACCGCCAGCGGCAGAGCAGCAGCAAGTGACTCCGATATACAACAAAAAGACATCCTTCTTTGATTCCATCTCGACGGACGCCGATGCCAAGAGTGCGGCACAAGCGAACGGCACTTCCGGCGGCGGCAGCGGAAGAGGCAGGGGTCGCGAATTGAGGAACCAGGAACGGACGATGAATTACGAGACTTTTGGCGAGGACTTGGCGTTCAATTCTCGAAATGGACGTGGTGGCCGCGGACGTGGTCGAGGTCGTGGCCGAGGTCGAGGTCGGGGTGGACAGGCACCAAATCAAGCCCAAGCACCGGTCGAAAGTAACTGATTGACAAAGTTGTCCACAGGAAAAAATTTGATCAAAGGAGAAGGAGGATGTAACGTGTGCTTGACATGTTGTAGTAGTAGTAGTAAGAAGTGTTGATGGAGGAGATGTTGATACATGACAATATGACAATTGTATGGGGACGATGGACGGACGAAAAAGACGTGCCGAAACATGCCATGACGAGTACATAACATGAAAGTAACCACAAAGAAGCAACGCAACCATTCATACCTCTGCAGACTCTCTTTCCTATCAAAGCACTGATGCATCAATTGTGAGATGAAGTGAGGGGAGAAATGTCAAGCCGTGTTTTATTACTTACTAGCAAGTATCATGGCCTATTGAGGACGTTTTGGCGAGACACTGAATGAATCTATCCTACAACACTAGCGGGAGGCCATGATTTGTCGATACCATATATGAAAAAGAAGGAAAAAAGTAGGAAGGAGAAAGCAAAAGGGAAGATGAGACTACAACTTTGCGAGGACCTGCTTCATCTTTTCGGCATACATGGCGTCGATTTGCGGCTTGTAGAACTTGGCGGCCTGGGATCGCTTGACCTTCATGGTGGGCGTGACGAGGTCGTTTTCGGCGGTAAAGGGTTCGAAAGTCAAGTATACCCGTTTGATCTTTTCAAAGCCCGCGAGTTTTGATTTGGTCGCGTTGCGGTCGCAGACGGCGAGGTACGCGTCCTTGATGCGTTTATCGTCGCACGCGGCCTGTATTGTCGCTGGGGGATCAGAGGCACTGATTGGTGTGCCGAGGATGGTGCTTGCCCAGGGGCAAAACTCTTCCGGGTTGATGCCGGCAATGGCCACCAAATAACTCTCCTCCGAGTTGCCGTGCACAAAGATTTGCGAGGCGATGCCGGAAGCCAGCATGGCATTCTCAATCTTTTCCGGGGCGACGTACTCGCCTTGCGCCAGCTTGAAGAAGTTCTTCACACGGTCAATCATCCCGAAGCGGCCTTGAGAGTCGACGCTGAAAATGTCCCCCGTACAGAACCAGCCGTCCTCGATTGCTTCGGCAGTCTTTGTGGGCTCCTTGAGGTACTCTTTAAAGTTCATGGGACTCCTGATCAAGAGCTCTCCTCGTGGTTTCGGCACATCCTCGACACTGTAATTCATGGATGGCACACTGCGAAGTCTGAACTCGGCCAGCACCATGGGCGGTCCACAGTGGCCGATGGAACAGTCGGCCGGAAGTGCGACACAGGCAGCGGCGTTTGTTTCCGTGAGCCCATAGCCGTTGACCAAGGTGCAGCCCAGGGCAGCATTCAAGAATATATAGTCGTCGCTCGAGATTGGAGCCGAACCAGACGAGATGGTCCTCAATCGTCCACCAAAGATCTTTTGAATTTTCCTGCACCAGACTTTGTCCCACAGAACGTGCGTGTTGTCGCCTCCCGCTTCCATCTTGGCCTTCTTTGCTGCGTAGGCAGTCCTAGAGATGGCACCGGCCACGCCAGAAGCGTGAATCGTCTGTGCTCTGATGGCAGCAGCAAATCGCGAGAGAATCCTAGGCACAGAGGCAAAGATGGTAGGCTGCAGTAATTGCATGTCCTCTACGAGCCCAAGCATGTCACCACGAGTATAACCAATAGCACCTCCAGCATAAAACATGCCATTGTCGATGGACCTCTGGTAGCAATGGGCCAAAGGTAAGCATGAGTAAACAACGTCAGCTGCCCTGGCACCGTTCGCGAGACCAGATCCCAAGACTGCCGCTGGTACACAGTGGTGCTGCAAGATGGCGCCCTTCGGGTTACCGGTCGTGCCGGACGTGTAATTGATGGTCCAGATATCGTCCGGGCCTGGAATGTTGTGGGACCTGGGGAACTGCTCACCCAATCGTTCCAAGTCTGAGAAACTCAGAATCTTGACATCCTTCTCCTCCGCCCAGTGAGCCAAGAGTGCAGATTTCGATTGACCTGGCACCTCGCCGGCGTCCAATTCGTCCATGGACACGAGCACTCTCAGTTTCGGCATCTTTGATTTGCTGGCGAGGAGAATCGGAATCTTGTCCAACGAGCAGACAATCATTTCGGCTTCGCAGTGGTTGACAATGTATTCGGTCGAGTCTGCACCAAGAGTATCGTATAGAGCAACCCCTACAAGCGACTGCGATGCACAAGCAAGGTCGGTGAGCGCCCATTCCGGTCTATTCTTCGCAAAGATGGCCACGCAGTATTGCCTGGTCTTGCCACTGAGACTCTACAGAAAACATTAGCTCATAGTAATCTTGGGGTCTTGCAGAGAATTACGTTTTCATGCAATTTGACGATACCGGCACCGATTGCGTCCCGCCTGCGAGCGACCTCTTCCCACGTCTGCCACTGGTACTTTCCCCACGTTTTCGTGACGGGATCGTACGGACGGTGACCGAGACAATTCTGCTTCGCAGATCGACTGAGACCACGCGCAAAGCAATCGTATGCAGTCAGGGTCTTGAACTCATCCGTGCCGAGCATGACATCTACACCATATCAGTCGCGTGTTCTTTCCCGTGTGCGGTTGCCAACTATAAAGTGTACAGTTCGGCAACATTGAGAGGGAGAGGACTGACCTGGATACATGCCGTTCTTGTAGATTGCGGAATACCCTGGCGTGGCAGAACCAGGAATGGCGTAACCCATCTTCTTGGTTGTCCCTTTAAAGTCATGAGCGCTGAACCCTGTCTCCAGGACCGAGTCTGCAGGAAAAGAAGTCATGGTTATCGAGCTTTGAGAAATGCCGGTGTATATGAGATGAGAGGTAACGACTAGACAAGACACTGACTTCTGTGGACAAGTCTGAGTACTACTGTGCTGGTCTAGAGGGAGTGTCTGCACTGACACAAAGACTGAACGAAGGGAGGGAAGGAGAGGAAAGGACAAGCAAGACCTGGAGGAGAGGGAAGGAAAGCAAGATCTCACCCAGCAAACGGAATCGGGGGGAGTGGAGAGCACAACTGGAGAACTTGGGGGATCCGGAAGCTTGCAGCAGCCAGGAAGCCAACCTTGGAACTTGGAAACAAAGGCAGGCAGGAGAGCCGCTGCGCAACTAAACTCGAGTTTTCCAAGGTTTCCACGTGCAGAATTCACGCGCTGCGGACCTCGGGTCTCGGTCAGAGTTTCCCCATTCGGCCATTTCCACTTTTGCTTCTTTTGTCACATGCTCAACATACATGTGCACGTGAAATGATCAGATCAGATCAGCCAACTCGCGGTTTCTCAGGATTCGATCGCTGCGCTGCGCTATGCTTTATAATGCTAATATCCCAAGGCTACAGATTTCTCTTCTCTTCTCTTCTCACGG
Organism: Taphrina flavorubra JCM 22207; assembly: GCA_000836175.1. NCBI lineage: Eukaryota > Fungi > Ascomycota > Taphrinomycetes > Taphrinales > Taphrinaceae > Taphrina > Taphrina flavorubra. The sequence goes on along the minus strand of DF819325.1, from coordinate 4,447 downwards.
CTGAAGCGTCAGACGGGCTGCGGCTTGGCGTAGTCTACAATCTTGGGCCGCGTCTTGCTCTTCTTCTTGAAGGCAGGCTTGCGCAGCACCTTGGCAGACTGCAGGGCTTGATCCTTGCCGCTGCTGCTGCCGCTTCTAAGAGGTTTGTCTTCTGCAGCCGCAGTCTTTGCATTGGGCCCGTCGGCTGCTTGATCGTCATTCTCCTTGACCGGTCGTGAGCCGACCCTTTTTCCTTTCGCTCTCAGCTGGTGTCTGCGTCCTTCCGCGATGATCTTGGCATCCTCGGCGTCCTCGAAGGGGCTGCTGTCTTCGTCCTCTTCCTCCGAGACATTCGCCGTGTCGGTGGTGGTCGTGGCGTCAATCTCAGTCTCGGCCTGAGCGAGACCCTTGACTGCTGCGGGAGTCGCCGCCTTTTCGTTGCCCAATTTGCGCAGACGAGACACGAAGAAGCCGTCCATGTTGTGTACGTGAGGATAGAATCGCTTCGTGAGCGACATTGTCGGGTGGAAGCGCTTGTCCTTGTACGTCGTCAGTCCTTCCTCTCCCACATTCACCTCGATCTTCTCCAGCTTGACGTTTCGATTGCGCAGAGCGTAATCCACCACCATTTCATTTTCGTCAATCATGACTGAGCATGTAGAGTAGACGACCACGCCGTCAATCTTTAGAGAATCGATTGCGCTCAGCAGTAATTGTCGTTGTAGTTGGGACACGACTTGAAAGTCCTTTTCAGTACGATTCGTCTTGACCGAGGGATCCTTGTGAATGACACCAGTTCCCGAGCACGGCGCATCGAGCAGCACCTTGTCAAAGCCGCCCAGACCAGCCTTCCCAGAGCCATAATCGCGGCCATCAAAGCCGACACTGACCACATTGCGACAACCCATGCGCACGACATTACCGACCAACGACTTTTGACGCCTCTTGGACACTTCATTGGCAATAATTACTCCACCATTCTTCATCTCCTGCGCCAAGAACGAGGTCTTTCCTCCGGGTGCTGCAGCCATATCGAGCACTTTGTCGCCGCTCTCTGGCTTTAGCGCTAGCACCGGTACGAGAGATGACGCCGCCTGCAAAATGTAATGGCCTGCCATGTACTCTGGTGTTGCGCCCACGGGCACGCTCGATTCGAAGATTTGCAGAGCACATTTCGTCCACTTTCCGACCTCGCCAAGATTGACACCACGATCAATCAAGGCCTTGCTGAGATCTCTCTTGGTAGTCTTGAGCGTGTTGACTCGGATGACGATGGGTCGTGGTGTCTCGTTGGCCTCGAAGAATGCAAGAGCCTCAGGTGGCGAGAAAAAGTCCAAAAACCTGCCTGCCAGATACTCCGAGTAGCCAAAGTATGTGATGACGTCCTTTGCAAATTGGTTCGTGTAGTCCTGCCTCGATTTTCCTGCCTCACCAAGTGTTTTAAAGTCAGCGAGGACACGAACAACCTCCTGCAGCCTCGAGGCGACTATCGTCAAGTCCTCATTTTCGCCCTCGGCCACTTCCTGTCCTGCGGCAGGTAAAACTTGCGGTGCAGCCATGCCGGCGTCTCGTAATTCCTCCTCGGCCAACTCTTCATCTTCTGCAGCCTCCTCGTCTAATTTGCGCGACATTGATTCCATGTTGGCAGCAGTGAGTAAATCTTCGTCTTCCGAATCAGAAAAGAGTCCCGCCCTGTCGTCTTCTTCGTCATCGGTGAGCATCACATCGTCCTCCTCTTCGTCATCGCCTATAACGTCCTCGTTGTCTTCTTCGTCCTCCCAGCCATCTTCAGACTCCGAGTCGAAAAGAGCAGCTTTCTCTTTGGCCACAACACCATTGACCTCTGATGTCTCATCCTCAGACACTCCTTCGCTGTCGCTTTCACTATCGTCGTCGTCGTCTGAGCTTACTATAGGAGCCTCGGTGACCGGTGCCTTGGCAACCGGTGTCTTTGGCTTGACAGGCTGCACAAGTTTGCCACCGACTCTAGTCTTTTCCGGCACGACCAGCTTGCCATTGACGCGCTGACCTTTGATCTTTGTCGCATTACTGTTCTCTTTCCTCGAGCGCTTCGATTTTGATGCGCCGTCATCCTCCAGCTTTCGCTTCTTGCTGTCCACGATATTCGGCGGATCCGACTGTTTATTCCTCTGCTTGCGACCCATCGCGCTCTAAAGAACCTGTGGAATGAGGCGATATGTACTTGCAATATTTACAACAATAGAGAGCCTGCAGGGTATAGCTAGGAAGAGGTGCCTGGAGCGATTGCAACCTTTTCCAAGTAACCCAGCAATTGCAGCAACCAGCACTTTTTTGTGCGGGAGCGGGAGTGGCTGCGGCAGCGATATGAACGATGGCTCCGTTGCGCCTTGCGTTTCGCCCAACAACGTTAACCATTGATATAATTGCTCGGATTCTACTGTAGCTAGAGTACTACAGTAGTATACACATATATTCACATGTATAAGTTCCCAGTCCAAGACTGCAAGTCAATTTGAGAGAAACTTTTCTTGTGGATCACTCGTGATTGTGCGATGTAGCAGTGTCTGTTGTACACAATGATCAGTCTCATGATGATGTCGATTTATAAGTACATTATATAGCGCTATATGGGTGAGTTTATGCATATAAAGTGCCGCGCATCGAACGAGAGTTATATAACGGCGCTCGTACTCAGCGTCGGTCAACAATGCTTCTGACGCCCGTGCGTACCCTCATGCGAGTCTTGCGCAGGATCCAATCATACAAGTTGCGCACCCAATCCTCGACTCGCTTCGCCCTCGTATCTCCGCGCCTGCGAAAGAAATACCAGACACCGAGCAGAAAGACAATATCATAAAGAGCGACGACAAACGCCATACGTAGTAGACGGTTCATGCGAGCCAGAAACTGTGTCAGTAAAGATTGTTGATGATAGGTGTTATGCTTGCCAAAGAAGGACGATGCCGAGGGTGAAGTGATGAGCAGCGACTCGCGAACAGAGGCCAATTCGGCACGAATCTGTTGGAGCGCCTGTTCAACTTGGCGCTTCCACTTTTCGTCCTGAGAGGGCGTCGTGCTGGGTTTTGCACTATTGCCAAGCAGCATTGTAACGGGGTTGAAAGATCGACTCTCCCCGGTCCTTTGCGGTTGCAGTGCTTTCGAGGGTGATGGAGGTGCAGTCCGATATGCTATGGGTAGAGCCTGCTCCAAGTCATCCTCCTTCTCGTCGTCTTCATCATCTTCATCGTCTTCTCGATGGTGCCTTTGGTTGATTCCAACCAAGTTTGTGGGAGAATCCGAATTCGACCGTGAGTGTAGTGGCGAAGAATCGTCATTATTGCCGTTGACCTGATTCCAGACAAACTCCAATTCGTCTATCAATGATTTCGCTGTTTCCGTCTTGCTGCCATACTGCCTCATACTTCTAATGAGCGTGGTTATGTAAAGTTTTTTGGCTTCTGTCTTTGTCGTGCCCTTCTGTTCCGCCCATGCTTCCGTCTTTTCGCGATTGGCATCATCCTCCTCGTCTATCGGATCGCCTTGCAATGTCTGAAGCATGCTCTGGGGGATGTCTCCCTCCATCGACTGTTTGAAGAGGCCATAGAGAAGGAGTCGTTCGTCTAGAGGTGGTTTTGGGGATGAGGGGGATGAAGGCAGGCGCTTGACAGTGTTGAGTGCCGAGACAAACACGCGGTCAATGCCGTTCATGCCAAACTATCGACTGTTGATGGGATGGAGAACGCAGCCTTCACCTCTCAAGTAGCACAGTTTCGTCCAATCGCGCCAGAACAATATCAAGTAGGATCGTTCGTCTTGGTACCGGTACTCGCCTTTGTTGGGCGTGCTGCTTGCCTGTTGCCCGCACGACGCTACTCCACATCTTGCCGGCCAAAATAACTCGACACAAGCTCGTGTTCTCGTGTTGCCGAAAGTGATCAGCTCGAGACTTGATCACAGACGAACCCCGAACGTCGAATGAGTCCTGCTAGACTTCCTCTGACCACGATGTAGTGTATGCATTGCAACGTGCATTGCATAGGCCATGTTCGCAATGTTGACTCCTGAAATGGCCATGGGCTTCAATCGGCACATCGTGGTTCTGTTTCTTCAGGGTTGGTCGGTGCAGCTATAGGCAAAGCATGTCTAATCTAGCAAGAGTGCAGGCGGACAGTAATGGATCGAATATCTTCTGGACAAGAGGGCGCACAACCATACTTTGTAGGCTATGTCATCTGTCATGTCGCTTGTTCTGCAATACGGTGAAGATCGTAGATCGTGCTACCCTCAGTGTAAATCATCTACGTGAAACAAGTACAAAATTTCCGCAGTTGATAGCATATGACGTACATCATCCATTGTCTTGAATGGAGGCCAAATAGCGCTGCTACAAAATCAATCTATTGCTTCGCTGGCTGCGGGCGCAAAGAATCAAGAGGTGCGTAGTACTAGTAGAGTTGACGTGCAGCAGTACACCTCTACCCCCCCC
>DF819326.1:0-18263 GCA_000836175.1 Taphrina flavorubra JCM 22207 | reverse complement strand
CCCGCCGATGACACTTGTTTTGCCAATTTGGGATAATTCGGTCTTGTGTCATGGACGACTCGTCCTTTACCCATTGGACCGATCCTTGATTCATGACTAGATTGACATTGATGGTCAATCTCTTCCATTTCTGGACCCGGGAGCATATTGGCACCCCTTTTCTGGTTCATACAATATATAAGAGTGTGTATCGTTCCGGACCAGTACTCGACAGTCTTGCTGACAGGTGTTTGTCTGGAAAAATCGTACGCAAAAACCAAAGTTCGACAATTATAATCACTCACTAACAGAAGGAGGAACAGTGCAAATGTGGCCTGGTGGATTCACTCTTTCCTTGGTAGCTGGCATCATTGCATCGACTCTGCCCGGCAATGTCGATGCCATAGCTGTGGTCACAGGGGGCGTTTGCTGCCGACTGAAGTGGAACCTCGCCGTTTCCTATCCACCGTTCATCGAGTATTGCACGAAGATTGCGAAATTTGATCCGGACGGCACTACGTATCAGTGCGGCCCCGATGGTTTCGTCATGTACCGTCCCGGCGAGATCAACCACCACATTCCAGGGACGACGATTGGCGCTGAATTCGAGCTCAAGTCGAATGAGCATCGCAAGGGCTCTGCCATAACCGTGATGCTGCACTGCGATCCGAGGGAGAACCCAGGCCTGCACCGAAACTTTATCGTCGGTGGCGATCCGTACTTCTGCGACAGTTCAGTCGGACTCACCTTTGGCCCGCTGAGATCTTGCTTACATCCTCGCGTCTCGTACAGAATGTCACCGACTCAAGTAAAGCACAGTGATTGTCGCTGATAGTTGTCTTTGTAGACTTCAGTCTTGTCATTGGACTTTTATGCAAAAAGTGCAGTAATTCAATCAGTTTTCACAACCAAAAAGTCGCTACTCCCTGTCGTCGTCGTCGTCGTCGTCGTTATAATGACATATTCACTTCGCTAATCATCTGACGTCATTGTGGCCACCTGGCTTGGTTGAAGAGGACGATCCAGATGTACTCCATGGCGTTGCCGACACTGGGCAATTGTCCGCTCTCGAGAAAGACGAGGAGACGGACGAGCATGTTTCGCGGGATGCGGGTGACGGTGTCGCGGTCGACGACAAAGGCGCTGCAGCATTTGACCATGATGATGCGCGGGAGGACGATGCCCATGCCGCCAAGGGCGACGCTGGTCTCGAGAAAGTCAAAGAGGTCGTAGTGGCCCTGTGCGAAGCGGATCTGTTCGGCCTTGTCGTCCGGGGTGTGCGCCGTTTCCGGTGGATCGGTGAGTGGTCGTTGCGCCGGCCCGAACCACCAAGTCATCCAGCCGCCGTCCGTGCGGTGCTGCGTGTTGACGCAGATGTGCATCAGTTCGTCGTTGATGGGCCGGTAATCCGTTCCCTTCCAGATGGCGCCTTCCTCGCGCCCGGCATGGGGGCCGCGCATGACGCCGGGCATGCCGTGACCGTGCACAAAGGCCATTTGCGCGGGCAGCGAGTGGTAGTACTTGATGAGAAAGTAGAGGTACGCCGAGGCCTCCGTCATGTTGTTCGACCTGAGACAGTCCGGGTTGCGCGCGTCCAGCTTGTCCATCACCCGCCACGCCGTGGGGACGTCCTTGAGCCACGACAGGTCCTCGCGGTAATGCGCTACCACCACCATCCTGTCCACCGTTCCAGGATCCTCGCCGCCGCTCGAGTAGACGTGCTCCAGGTCGCGCTCCGCCGACGGTGTAAACATGTGCGGCAACAAGCGCATCGCGTCGTCCGTCTCCGTGTCGAAGCTATGCCTCGCATACCCATTCCCTCGCGACGTTGCCGGCAATGTCGACTGCGATGGCGACTGTGTCTGGCAGAAGCTGCTGGTCGCACTCTGGAGGTCGACGTGATCGTGCAGCAAATAAAGACTCAATGTGAAGACGAGCACGACGGCTGCGACGATCGGTATCCGTCCGAGTAGGGGCATCATCGTCGTCAAACGCATCGCCATGACCTGCAGTCCCGCTTCTTGTCTCTACACCGCCGGTCAAACTCCTATGTGTACGTGACCTATGAGCGAAGGATATTGCAGTAGAAGAGGAACACGAAGGGTGAATGAATGTTGCGCCGTTAGTGTGAAAGAGAGTACCGAATATCACATTCGCAGTCCAAGGTATGGGGAAAAAAGCGTCCTTGGATATTACGTATAACCAATTAACCTTGGTATCTCCCACCGATAATAAGTCTTGCCAAACCGGTCTAGCCCCTTGGCGGCTCATTCTCTTGGCACTTGTCGCGATCGTTCCACCATATCATGCCAATGTCAAAATGGCCAATGAAACTCTGTCCAACGTCCAAGTCGTTCCTTGACCCATGACGGGAAGCCCTGGGCGCAACCTGCAAGGCTTCCTCCGCTACCAATTACCGTTGTGTATCTACGGTGCCTATTCTTTTCTACGACTTTCCCGTAACCTTGCAAGCCCATTTCTCCTCCTCCCCCTGGTGCCCTCCCTTAGTTCTCCAGTCACGCCAGAAAAGCGGCACGTCTATCTCTTGACCAATTGCAAAGACTCTAGACTAGGACAGGTTTTCTTATCGTCGCGTGGCGAACCCGTCAGCACCGAAAACCTGAAAAGCCATCTTTTCCGTCTAGACGCGCGCGGGGTACCCGGTGACGTGGGATGGATTGTTACGGCCGTCCACGGGTACGGTTGTCCAGTACTCGAGTATAGGATTTACCGTCGCGTGCGCATGCCCAGGCCTATAGTGGGCATGGCTCAGGCTTGGCACGACATGGCGCATGCGCATGCATTGGCAGGCCAATTAGGAAGTGGACAGTTCTGTATGGCCAAGATGGGGAGCTGGAGACAAGCAGGGTAGGAGGCATGCCCTTTCGGAAATTAGTAGTCGTGCATTAGTGTTATTGAAGTCTCGTGTCCCTCTCCATTTTGTGTCTTTTTCTTTCTCTCTTGCGCGCTAGTTTCTCCGTCAATCTATGATTTGTGTGGTGCGTATATATATACAGGCGAGAGCCAAGGAAAAAGCACGACCGGACATCCCTTCACCATAACCGATACCAATCTATAAAGCCTACGCGATCGGTCGCCTCTACCGCGCGCCAGTAGTCCTCCTCTGCCCGGTCGAGATCACCCCGTCGCGAGGCCACATCGCCGCTCAATTGCCATAATCTTGGGTTGCCTGCCGCGGGTCCAGCCTTGAGCGACTCTAGCAATTCATACGCCCGTGCCAGCCGATCCGCCTTTCTCTGCGCGTCCTGGGCCGCCGTGAGGTCGGCGCGCCGCAGCAAAAACTCGGCGTACGATAGTATCGTGCTCTCGCTCGTGTCGTCCAGATCGAGCGAAAAATCATATCCCTGCTCAATCAACTCCCAATTATCCTCCGAATGAACTTTTTGTGCCTTGATAATGTCCAGACGTAGCTCCAATTGCAGATTGAGTACTGATGGTACTTGTCCTATGAGCGCGCGAGCTTCCTCGATCGCTTGTTCCGCATCGATTACCGGTGATTCGGCGGCGTGACAGAGATGTGCAATGTAGAGCCATATCTCTGCCAGCAACTGATCTCGTTTCTGTTGTTGCACATCCACAGCAGTTGGTTGAGATTCGCTCGAACGATCGTCTTCAAGGGCGATCAAATGATTTGAGGTTGGCGAGTGCGACGATGGAGCTTCTGGGTGATTCATTGGAGAGGACGATCGGCTCGAGCCACCAGGACGAGACTCTTGCGTATGACGCAGAGAGCGGACCGATGCGGATTTTCGAAGATCAATGTGATGGGGGAAATGCCTATGTGGATGTGAAAGCTTCAAGCTGGAACTTCGCACCGGATTGGAGGCTGACCTTGGGGAAGTACTGCCAGGCTGCAATCGTGCTCTGCTGACATCGCCGTTGGGTGCAATCTGCGCAGAGGTCTGATCAGCAGATGTAACAGCATCCGCCGGAGCCGGGGACTCGATGCGAATAGTCGGAGGTCTTATAGGGTCGCTGATTGTCCCACCATTGATGTGATTGGTTACATGGGACGTTTTTGTGCTTGAAGACTCTGGCTTTTGACTAGGAGTGCCAAGACAAGACTTGAATGTTGCAAGGAGTGTTGCACTTTGCTCGAGCGCCTTAGCAGGTCCTCCTATATGTTCGACAATCTTAAGCTGCATCAATTTGGCAACAATGCGCTTCATATTTTGGTCAGTGACACCAGCGTTGACGTGAGGCATCCGCTCAATACGGGCCAGGACAGCAAGAGCTCGGTCGTATAGTTCCTCACAGCACAGAAGATTGGCGAATACAAGAAGAGCAGATATGCTGAACTCGTCTATCGATAGAGCCTGACGTATCCTGCCAAGGGCATTAGGCAGATCGCCTTGCTGACAATAGGCAATGGCGAGCGTTTCTTCTCTCCAGACGGTACTATTCGACAGTGATAATTGAGACAGTAACAGAATGGCCTTGTCCAAATGGGTCTTATCATTTGTGTTTCGGTATTCCAGGAGTCGTACAAAACCGCGGACCTCTGCGACCATGTCCAGTATTGAAGGTTCCTTGATTATAAAGTCGTCAAGCAATTTCAAAACTTGTACTTCCAGTTCTCTAGCAACTACATGCTCCTGGACTTCACTCGTCGTGCGTTTAAGTACGTCAACAACGACATAACGAATGGTAGCAATGATGTTGTGAATCGTGTCTGTATCAGAGGCAGGTTGGGTTTTCAGTGTATGTATGGCAATCTGAAGGTAGGCTTTGAGTGCGAGAAGCACCTCTTCGTGTCTTTCCAGGGCAGACAGTACGTGGACCATATAACGCAAAATTCGAGGGGAATGAAAAGTCTTGGATCCTGCTTCATACAGCATTTCCAAAAGTCGCTCTGCAACTGTCATATCCTCACCATTGGTGAGCCAAGGTTCCATGATATTGCTGACATGATTCAACAACCTGAGATTGATCGCATCGGCAGAAGGGAAGCTGGTGGCTCGTAATAATTCTTCGGAATATGCTGCACTATCGGGACGAGTACTTAAGACATGCAATCTCCTTGTGCTTGATGACGCTTTGCTGCTGGAGAAATCGTGTTTTAGATAGGCTTCACAACGTTCTACAGAGGGTCGAAGTACTGCCAGACGATAAGTTGCAAAGTCGAGCCATCTGGTTGAAGCTGGTGCGGAGTGCGTATGCCTAAGGATCTCTTCGTAATGAGTCACGGCCTCAGCTTGTTGACCAAGCAATTCGTCGAGTATTCCTAATAATGCACTAGATTGAGCGGCCCAGGGGTTGTCCGCATTCGTTTTGATTTGCGTCGAGAGCGTCTGAGCCGCGTCTAATTGGCGAAGCGCAAGGCCATAAAGGAAGTTTGTGTTGTCGTAGAATGCCTGATCTGCTGCAGAAGCAGACTTACGAGCATGGTAAGCCTCGTCAAGCATTGTCTTTTGTGATGATAGCTCGTCCGTGGATACAACTAGCCAATGGAATGTGCCTGTAGCATCATTGAAGTTTGCACTATCGAGCGTACTTTGAGCCTGGTTTAATCGTTGCAGTAATGCCGCCTGAACTTCTGCACTCCTTGCAAAGCACGTTCGCGCCGGATCGTGCTTCCTGACCTTACGCGACAGCTCTGGTATTTCGTGATAAGCTTCATTACTCAGTGCAGTCTGCAAGCCTTCCAGATAGCGAGCTGCTTTGCGCGCAGACGACATTACAAAGAGCGACCCAATCACCTCAGACGCAGCTCATACTCTCAGTCTTCTGAACATCTGCTTATCATAGGCAATAGCAATGACCACGACGTGTAGAGCCACAAACGGAGGTGTTTTGACCTTTACTTCATGGTAACAACAGGAGTTGAGTGCACAGAATTCAGGATTTCGTTTTTCACGTGTTTCCATCGTTCAGATTCATAGACTTCTATTAGCGCACCGTACTCACACTACAGCACAATTGATTGTGAATAATCAAATGATGATATACACAGACATTCAGGGGGCCAGGTCCATGGCCTGGTGAGTCCGGAGACATAGAGACACTCTATTCTCACTTTTGCGTGGGACTGCGCCGGTTGTCGAGCGACCTGCGCAACGTGGTTCATGCTCACAGTCCATGATTACAATGCGAAAGTGACATTCGGATCGATAACCCATTCATTTCCATGGACGATGATGAGGCTGCATTCTTCTCGCGATCAAAAAAGTCATTTCACACCGACATTGGCAAGAAACGAAGCTTTCACAGCGCGGAGCTCGCAGATGACGTGAGTGAAGGAAGTGACACGGCGTCAGATTCCGGTTCGACTACATACACACCAATTGCGAAGAAGTCGCCAGGAAAGAGAAATAGCTCGCATGTAGCACCTACGGTACTCAAAAGGGCGAAAAGTAATGTTATTGATTTGGATTCTGACAGTGATGCTTCCGACACTCCAAATTCTGCGCGGGCCAAGCTAAGCCCAAGCAAGGGACGAGCACGGCGAAAGTCAGACAGTCTGACTCCCCCTCCGCAACTGAGCCCTAGAAGACGTCGAGCGGGTACTCAAATCATCAAGGAGGCTTTCCGAAGCAGGAGTAATGATTTGCAGTCAGAACTGCTGATAGCGACGGTACAGGCAGATGAAGCGGAACTGCTTTTCGAGGAACAGATGCGACAGCAGGCACTCTTAGCTACAGGGACAGGCGTCAGTCAAGGCGACTCATTGCAAGATCCCAATTCTTTGCGCCATAGTGCACTGAGGCGCAATAATTCCGAGCCCATCAGTAATGCTCCAGACACTCTGGTCGACATTGTCATTCGAGGTGTTCATGTCGAAATACCCAACTCGACTTCTGTTGTCGCCGATGTAAAGGCCTGGGAAGTTCCCAAGATAATCAGAATTCGACTAAATACCAAGCTCTCAATAGCCAAAATTGGGTTCTGCAAAGAAGCAGGGTTGTCGACGATTGAGAATGGAGTCAAGGTCATCACCACAGAAGACCAGAAGAAGATTGACAATATCATCCTTACGTATCGCAATATCAGGGTCTTTGACTATGTAACGCCTCATAGCCTCGGTATCACTGAAAGCGAGCAACCGTATTTTGAGGCATTCACGAAGCAAGGCTGGCAATGTCTCGAACAGTTCCCCGATATGCGCAAGGCGCAATCAATCTCGATTACAACAGATAAATCCGATCGCGTAAACCCCGCGGGTTCTACCCAAGCATCACATGCCGATGAAGAGCACACGACATTTACTCGATTGACTTTAAGAGCCAACGACGGGCGAGAACTCAAGATTCGCACGCGACCAACCACCAAAATCGCCGCCATCGTTGCGGGCTTTCGAAAGACCCATGCAGTTCCAGAGACCAAGAAGATTGAGCTGCGTGTCGAAGGCGAAGTCCTTGATGGCATCATGGCCGATCATGACATTGAAGATCAAGATGTTGTGGACGTGAAGATTTATTAAGTTGTTACCCAGAGCTTTCCATGCTCCGGAACTTTTTAGCGCTGGCGCAGCACTGTATGCCCTGTATCACTCCTGCCAAACGAGCATATGCAACTTTTCTATGTATCTAATTATTTAATACTCTTGACCACGCTCAATAAACAAGTGACACTCTCCCGTCGACTCAACTTGACATTACCCAGGATTTTCTGAATGAATGCAGGCTCCACGACCAGTCCTTCCGGCGCTTCGATGCACAACTTGGATTCCATACTGTCAAGGCGAAGCTTTTCCAAGAATGGCTTCAATCGTTTGACGAGTGCCTGGACCTTGGCTTTTATTTCCTTGAGGTCCGGCTTGATATGTAGAGAAATGATGGAGAATAATTTAAGAGACTCTACGATCTTGCCCAATTGATGAAGCGATTCTGAGCTCAAATCAGTGGCTTGAAGAGTCTCTGGAATTCTCCAAGCATCAACAATCACAGCAAGACGTGTTATGGCTGCAGGAGTTTCTGTAGCGTTGAATTTGATGTCGTACAAATCTCGCACCAGATTGTATACAGAGTTGCAAGTCTTGTCAGAAGTCGACACGTCTACGGGGTCCTCGATGCGCTTATTTCGAAGAATGGCTTGTAGCATTTGCACCTGATGATACAACACCTTGAGTGCCTCTACATCACTCTCGCTAGCGACATGATTGGAGCTTGTGGAAGGTTGGACTACCAGGATGTCCGACATAACGCCACGATTCTTGTTATCGTACAGTGAACCCTTGATTTTTGCAAAGTCGATACTTTGCGTGTAAATAAATTTGTCCAGTAGTATCTCCATTGACCAGATACTCGCTTGTGCTTGGAACTGCCACAAACTCCTGTCCAGTCGTCGCTGAAACTCGAGAAACTCCGGCACTTTCGAGTACGTTCCATACTCGTATGCTTGGCAAATTGCATCTGGCGTTTCACGCTTGCTAGATGCGTATATCGATTGGGAATCGTAAAGACGGGAGATCTGCAAAGTGCTACAGTACTCTAAAGAGGCCTGTTCCAACAGTAGGAAGGAGAGTGTATCGTGTTGAATATGCTTGACATGTAGTTCACGGTAGTGAGCATTGGCTTGACTCCATGCACCAATCTGCCGATAGAGACGTACAAGGGAGAGCCTGATTCGGTAATTGTGCTTAGAGTGCAAGAGCGCTTGTTCTAACGTTATGATTGCGAGCAGTTTCGAGGTTATACAACCATGATTCGAGTCCTCTTGGATTCGTGCAGCCAGGAGAATGATGTCGTCGCCATACTGATTGTCAGTAGGCTTGAGATCTGATGCATGTTGCAGAGCTGCCGTATATCTGTGCAACATAGTCGTTGCAAGAGCTTGTATTTCAGCAGACGTCAGGTCCTCGTGACGCAGGAAAATGTTGAATTTCATGTAATTAGTGAAAGCAATGGTTTGACGAGCTACAGTGTCTTCGCTCGGATGCAAGAAGAAGTCTAGAAATGTCGCATACAAGCCTGAATCCAATTTTTGTACATAAGGTGCCAGGTCTTCAAAGGTAGTCAACTTGTCTCCGTAGGCTCTGATGTAATCCTTCAGTGATGCCAGTAGGAGCTCTGTAGATGACAGCTTTGACGCAAAATATATACATGCTAAGAGTGAATTTCGTGATTGTGTCTTTGAAGAGCCTGTCAAGGCAGTGAAGTCCGCTTTGCTCATTGCGTTCGATATTGCATGACTGGAATCGATGTAAGCTTTTACAATCAACCAGTCATCTGTGCCGCTTTGTAGAGCTGTCTGAGCAGTCTCCAATCGTGCCTCATGTTCTCCAGTCTTCTCGAGAAGCTCCAATCTCAAAAGCAGCAAATGATGACTGCCATCATAGAGTTTGCCGAGAGGCCCGCACAAACATTTCAGAGCTTCTTCATGTTTGTCCAGCAGCTGGAGTATGTCAAGATACAGGTAAAATTCCTCGATGTTGTCTATTCTTGGCCCGGTCGCTGCTGCTGTCGCTTCTTCTACGTGGTTCTCCGCTGCTTTGCTGATCATGCGGTACATAAGGACTCCTAAAAGTGGTTTGCTCTTTGCGTCCTCATCATATTCGTACAAAAGTCGCATACTCATCAGCACAAGGTAGAAATAATTCCTGGATATAAAACCCTTCTGTAATTCCATAGCGGCTTTCCTTTGACTAGGTATGTCACCAGCGCGGACAGATTCCATAAACCACATTCGACCCATAAATTCACTCTTTGTTAGAGCATACCCATTTGCCATCGTACTGATGAGGTAGTCGGACGCCTTCTGATTTGTGACAGACTTCAAGATATCGTGAATTGTCTGGTACGAATTCTTGTCCTTTGGAGCATCAGCTTTGAGCTTTTCGCATATCGACAAGGCCTCATCTATCCGGTTTTCTCGCGCTAAACAGAGTCCTTGCAGTCCCAGTAGAGTCAAATTCGGCGTTCTGTAACGCTTCTGTGTTTTTTCTATCAATTGCAGAGCGTGCCCGAATCGTTCATCATCAATAGCGTCCCAGATTGGTTCGAGCTGCCGGTTCATCACGGAAGCATATCTTCAACCGACTGCCTTCACGTCAACCTAAAGTGAAGCCAAAATAGCTTGAGATCGTTGTTCGCAGACGATATAGACACGATTATATGGCTAGAATATTATGGTACAGTATTGTCACAACTTATTTCCTGGCTGCAATTTTGCGGGCCAATTACGGGGTATATGGCCGTATTCATCGGATTGAATATCATCACGCCAACCGCGAGCTGATGTACAAGTACAAGTCAACATCCAACTCGAATGCGAGAGTAAGACACACGAAGCACAAGAGACACTAGCGAGTTGTCGCAAGCGGGTGTGATTCGAAAACATTCCAAATGTCTGAAGCGAACGGCAATGTCGCTGGCACGGAGAAGATCGAGTCCCCGGAAGAGGTTGAGCAACCTGGTGCTCCATCTATCTTCTTACAGAAAATAATCGGCAATCAAGTGACCGTACGACTGAATAGCGGTGTCGATTACACTGGAATTCTATCATGCTTGGATGGCTACATGAACATTGCTATGGAGGAAACAGAAGAGTTTGTCGATGGAGTCAGCAAGGGTCGATATGGGGACGCTTTCATCCGTGGAAACAATGTCTTGTACATCGAAGCAGGGAAGCGATGACATACTCACTGTCGAGATATTTCAGAATGCGATACGACGACCTCTTTTCATAGATCGTGTGCAGAATTGGCATTCGCGAGCAGGAAAACAAGGGAAGAAAACGATGGTCATTTGATCTGCGTTGTTCTCGATCTTCGCGCAATGAACATTCAATCGCTTGCTAAGGTCGCGACTACACTTCTTCTGATGTACCGGCCGGCGCCAGCACTCTGGCATCTCCTTTTGCATTCAAGTTCGCACGGAACACAGGATGTCAGCACACTCTATACTTGAGAACAAACTTGTGCGTCCTTGGGTTATCCACGCAGGAGCACACATATATCAATGTATCTATGAATAATTACGATCACGACTTCTCACTTTGCCTACACATGCAGTCACATCGCTGCTTTTGTCGATAGCTCAACGACAGCATCATTCATTGCGCCTGCTTCGACTTCTTCCTTCCCCTTCCGGCCAGTAAGTGGCCGACGGAGCTCCGCCTGTTGTGCATGGTTCTCTGTTTCGAGACAATAGAAACTATAATGACCGTCTGTTGCAGGTTTTCATAGCGCGGCGCCTTGATATCACTGAGGTCTGTTCATCTGTTCTAGTCGTTCTTTTCTTCCGTGTTGCATCGCGTTGCATTCTTTCCCTGCGTTCTTCAAATAAACGATTACTGGGCTCATGTCGTCGCCGATACAGGTCAAGGGATCTGTGTCACCCACGGCTGCTCCTGCTCGTTCCCTTTCTCGAGGTTCACAGCTCGATCGACTCAATCAATCGCCAAGACCACAAGGCCTGACGCCATTCACGGGCACGACACCCGTAGGATCGATTCCTGCTTCACATCGATCGAAGCGTCCGCTGAGACAACGTGATGTGCGCGATGGCTATGCTTCTCCACAGTCACGCACGGAGGGTTTCAACGTAGGCTCTTTCATCGCGAACAATAGCATCTATGGCAGTCCTCAGTCGGGCACTGGTCAAGAGGACAAGCGCATCGTGGATAGACATTTGGGATCTGATGAGGACGAATTTGCATCTTTACAATTGCAGGGCGGAGATGTACACCGTCAAGTGTACCAGTGGTCGCAACAACAGAAACAACAATCTTTAGCGGCTCGTAGATCACAGTCATTTTACATTCCAAGACCTTCAACTGAAGACGAGACACTTGATTCGAAAAATCTCAAGGTGCCCGGTGGGTTCCGTCGACAACATCTCGCAGCAAAACATCCACCGACGGGCAGCACTAATGATGGAAGACAGAATCAAGGTACCTCTGGACTGTTAGAATCCCAGAATCCGAGCGTCACAGCTCGAAGATCGCCATTTCTGACTCGGAACTTTATAGAGTTCCTATCTATCTATGGACATTTTGCAGGAGAAGATCTGGAAGAAATAGACGAGGAAGATGAAGACGACACAAGCACTTTCGACTCGGCAGAAGCTGGCTTTGCCGACGAGGAAAACAATGGCGATGAAGGACAACCTCCAGACGAACGGCGACCACTCCTGACTCCTCGGAAATCGACTAGGCGTCCACGGATCAAATTGGACGAGCAAGGAGATGCTACGGTGACAAAGGCGGTCATGCTCTTGCTGAAATCATTTGTTGGTACTGGGGTGCTCTTCCTACCCAAGGCATTCTTGAACGGTGGTATGCTTTTCTCGTCACTCGTCTTGCTTGCTGTCTCCGCAATCAGTCTCTATTGCTTTTTGCTCTTGGTCAATACTCGTCTCGCAGTCAATGGTTCATTCGGTGACATTGGCGGCATCTTGTATGGGCCTTATATGCGAAATGCCATTTTGGTATCGATTGCCATCAGCCAGATTGGTTTCGTCTGTGCATACACGGCTTTTACTGCAGAAAATCTTGGCGCATTTATCAGAGCTGTCACGAATGGCAAAACTGATTGGGACATCTCGTACCTGATCGCCATACAGCTTGTGTTATTCCTACCACTGAGCATGATTCGGGACATCTCCAAGCTTTCCTTTACCGCCCTGGTGGCGGACTTTTTCATCCTGCTCGGATTGGTGTACCTGTACTATGCCGATATTTCACAAATTGTGGAGCGCGGCATCAGTGATATTGTCCTTTTCAATGAATCAGACTGGACTCTGTTCATTGGCACGGCGATTTTCACCTTTGAGGGTATTGGCTTGATCATTCCCATCACACAGGCTATGAAGGAGCCCGAGAAGTTTCCAGCAGCTCTTGGAGGTGTCATGGTTTTCATCACGATTTTATTCACATCCATGGGCGCATTGTCTTATGCAGCTTTCGGCTCGGGAACGAAAACTGTGATCTTATCAAACTTGCCACAAGCAAACAGATTCGTCAACACGGTTCAACTACTCTATTCCTTGGCGATCCTGCTGTCGACTCCACTACAACTTTTTCCGGCCATAAGAATTCTCGAAACTGCGGTGTTCACAAAATCCGGAAAATACAGCAACCGCACCAAGTGGCTCAAGAATCTCTTTCGAATTGGAGTTGTAGTGCTTTCTTCCGTCATTGCCTACGTCGGTGCTGACGACCTTGACAAATTTGTTTCCCTCATCGGCTCTTTCGCATGTGTACCGCTCGTATTCGTCTACCCACCGATCCTGCACTACCGAGCAGTGAGCAAGACTCGAGCGCAGCGAGGTGCTGATGTAGCATTGGCAATATTCGGGATCTGTGCCATGGTGTACACTACTGCGACGAGCATCAACAGCTGGATCAGTTCGTAAGCGTCTGAAGGTCTGATCATTGCATATTCTTGGGGAACTACCATTCATACTATATCGCACATTACTAATAGCATAGCGACCATATGCATAGCCTCACAAGCATTTGTAATGCTAGATTGTTCTTGTATCTAGCTATAGGCACATGAAAAGCGAAGACATTACAATTAGCATGATCTTCACGGTTAATTCCACGAGTATGCATAAATCTTTGTGGCCCATGCTTGCTAGATATGAGCTTGATGACAAACACTTGGACAACACTTCTGCGTAAGCTGTCGAAGCTCAATTGTAAGATTGCAAGACGATGCGCATACAGAAAGCTTAAGTTCAAGCGCGAGCGAAATCCCAACCTGCCACAACTACCCCGCTTCCTGTTTCATGTTATGTCAAACACAACCAACATCAATATCTCTGAACCCGTGTCGCAAGATAGATTGATACGCGAGCAAACATTATTGCCCCCGTCAGACACTCTATGCATGTCCTGCAGCGCGATAAGAAGCTTCCATGCTAGATTCGCCGCACAACATTCGACACACATGCGACCAAGTAAACTGATCGCAATCAATGGCAGCAATGGCACATCTACTTTCACAACGACGATCGTCGCATCTCGTGTTGATCACGATATGTATGGTCATCTTTGTCGTCACTATGCTGGCGACGAGTCACGGGCACATGCCAGGACCGACATATGTGGGCGACAAAGCCAATCCGACAAGTGCGATCGGGGTTTCGGTAGCGAGTTCTGGAGTAGACATATCAGAAGAAGGTCTCAGGGAATCGACCAAAAGCCTCAGCGACGAGCAATTGCGCATCTCACTCGCCAACATTGCCGTTGAGCATGTAGACTTGAGGTCAAACATGACTGAGAATGGCGAATATTTTCCGATTCGTTTCGACGAGCTTCGCTCCTACAACCCGAGTGTGATTCCGCACCCTGACAAAGAGGACACGTACTTGACGATTGCGCAACGAGCCATGTCCATCACACAGACGAACCGCCTCTGGCGTACAGAACTGGTGTGCGAGGCCAAGTTCGTGGACTCTGCGCTTCGCTGTGTGAATGAACCAATGATCCTCCCGATACCTGCTACGCTGAGCTCTCATTGCATTGGCGTAGCTGAGCCGCTCAAGTACCAGATCGGTCCGCACGATGCCCGCATATTCTATGGCCCGAACGCACCATATATCATGTATGGGTCGCATTCGAGTCGTATCTGTCTGGGCATGTGGATACAGGACCTGCGTCGTGTCTCTGATTGGGGTGAGTCTAGCAAGGACGCCCTGGACGTCCCCAACCAACCATTTCTCGTCCCTACGGAGCTGCAACGACCAGAACCTGCGAATAGTATTGAAAAGAACTGGTTTCTCTTCTGGGACGAAAAGGACGAAATGTACGTCCACTACGATCTCCAGCCAGATCGTCGAGTCTTTGCAAAAGTTGGGAGCGGTACTGACCAGGCTGAACCAGTGGATGTGGCAGGTCTCGCAGTGACCGATGAAGCTTGTCTGGCAGCGTATATGCCCAAGACTAATCCCACTGGTCTCGAGTGGATCCATCAGGCCACCAATTCGCTCGCCATCACTCTGTGCAATCGTGCGGATCCGACATGCCAGCGCACCACGGAAAACACATATATCCTAACCATCATCCAGACAAAGACTTTCTACAACCACGGCGTCTATGAGCCGTATGCCGTGCTCTTCTCGCAATCCTCGCCATTTGCGGTGAAGGGAATCTCGCGTAAACCTTTTTGGATACCTGGCCGTGGCAAGCCGTACGGATACTGGATGTCGGAAGCGGCGGCCAAAGCAGACCCGTTACGGGACAAGAGTTGGGTACCGAAGCATCAGAGCCAGATGCTATTCATCATGTCGATGAGTTGGAAGACGCGCGGGCAGAAATATCATGGGTTCCTGGACGACGAAGTGCTCGTTGCCTTTGGGGTCGAGGATGTCGACAGTGCCGGCATAGTGGTCAAGGCAGGTAATCTCCTCGCCGACATGAATTATTGCGACGGCCAAGATGGCAAGCCGTAAATCCCCTCTTCATGGGAGGTGAAGGACCCGCATTGCCTACCTCGGAGAAGAACACCGGGTAGGTGAAGTTGTATCATAGTGTTGTATCAGCAAGGAAACCACGGACCCGAAGATAATCTACTCGAACATATATATGTACACCCCGACATGTTTGTCTAGAGGATGGATATCGACAAAAGTGACACGAAAATGTCGAGTAGCAGGGAAGACGGATGGATGAATGGGCGGACTGGGAAGGACATGATGAAGCACGATCCAAAAATCCCTCTCGGAGGCATCTCGACCCGGTAATCCGGTGAATGCTGTTTTTTTGTGCCTACAACCACGGCGCCAATTACAATGTGACGATACCTAATCGTCTGGTGATGTGCATCCATCGCGGTTTGAATCTGGGGGAAACGGAGATTCGACTTTGGCGCCATCTGGTCTGCGTTTGCGAGGATATTCATATTTACGTGCTATGATTGGTTGCCAGGTCGCGGATATGTCGTGTGGCGGCGTAGTGGCGACTCTTACATTCGCCAACCAATCAGAAACCTCGAGTTGTGTATCTGGTTTTGTTCATGACGATTCATGTACGTGATCACCTCGGAGGAATGTATCTATGGCAGAGCGTTGTAGCCGGCCGTGGAGAGACACATAGGGTATCGATAGTGACATGCATGGATGTATATATATGCTCACAAGGAACTATCTTTTCAATAAAGTTGGTGTCAATTTGTGTCTAAAGCATTTCGCCAGCCGTAGGACAGACTAGCGAAGCAGAAAGATCAAATAAGCTAAAGACAATTCCTCTCGTAGAGCAGCCTTTGTTGATATCTGCCTGTCTTATCTGTTTGTTTCAATCTGGCAAAGTAGCTCTCGGCAAGATTAATTTGTAAATAAGTGTGAACGTATATGGTCTGGTATACGTAATGATACACCCTTGAAGTACAAAGTAGTACTGATATAGTGCATTCGTGCGCCGCATTTTGCTGCTCTGATCACTCAGATGACGACCCAAATTGTTTTCGATCAGCACGATGCTGGCTGCAGCTGTCCGGACCCGGAGCACTACCTATTTGTGTGCGTGCACGTGTAAATTTATCCGGGCCAGGCGCGCATGCGCAGCTGCAGCTGCAGCTGTTGACTCAATCATTTGTTCAAGACAATCTTTCAAGCTGATCATCTGCAGCTGTCAATGCTACAGGAGGAGTCCATGGACTGATGTTGACAATTGTCCATAAAAGTTACCAAATCCCTCGACGTAGTGGCGACTGCGAGATAACTTCTCTGGTCCCTGGGAACAGGAACAAATCGCTACATACATGATACCACATCAAATCACGTTAAAAGGAAGGCCTGCAGGACGAGTGTCGCCAGACACTGAGATGCTGATCAGCAGCCGACAGCTGATCAGCAGTCCGCCATTGCCTTTATCTGACGCACAGCTGTTCAGATATAGCACTACCTACAAGACCCACTGTAGGTAGTATGTTCTGCAGGTGGGCTACTTCAAGACCTTGCTATCTCGACAAGTGTTAGTGATTGCAAATTTGGAGGTACGCAACACTAAAGCGAGACTGTGACAACGACGCCAGTAAGTTCTTAGACACGCAACAAGATTGAGCACAAAACCTCAGAATAACATAGCTAGACATGCCCTTCTACAGCTAGCTAACTAATTTCTGATGCATACTCACGATCGATAATCACTTTGTCTTGTGCTCAGCATTTGCGATCACGGCTGCAGCTTGTAGTGCTCACGGACAAACAAAGCCACAAGGACAATTTTCAACGTGATTGGTGCATATGAACAACGACCGACTCTGTAGTCCAAGCTGGAGCTCTTCGCTAGAAGCATCACTAGCGCAGATTGTCAGGACATACCATCCTCTATGTTTGCTGGCAGTGCACCAGCTTGGCTACTGACAGTTTCGTGAGTATACTCAACATATATTTGAAGTATCGTCCAATTGCTTCGTCTCAAAGTATTGTGGACGTGGCGACAAGATATGTCGCAACCTTTGACACCGTCGAAACCATCCCTTGTCTCCCAGGTCAGCGTGAAGGATACACCGACCACATATAATTCAGATGTTGGCTACTACTCGACTGAGAATATGAGCAGTATCCAGAAAGCTGTCAACAAGGAGTTACTTGACATGGAAGAGGTGGACTTCGACCATGCCATGCGGACTTTGTTTGATCAAAAAACAGAAGTCATCATGCAGCATCTAGAGACCAGCGATGAAGCTCCCTGGACGTCACCGCCGATTGCTTGCGACCAAGACAGTATTGCTGCATACTTGACTCGGTGTTTTGAGATTATCCACAATGTCGCGGCTACTCATGGCTGCTCGTCACCTCGAAAGCTCAAGACGTGGTTCGTGCCCAACCATGCTCCCACGGGATCAGAATCTCAACCTAAACCCGATTTCGTGATTGCACTCTACGAGGACGACGCTGGATATGATTGGGCTTTCATCATTAGAGATGGCAATCGGTCCGTATTCCGGCACCCGGACACGGAATTCAAAAATTCACCGGCACCCGGATACGGAGCGGAGACCGTATTTTGCGGGGTAGTACGGACCCGGACCGGACCCGGAATACGGCACCGTAACCCGGACACGATACGGCATACGGTAAAAGTCCGCTCCGGGTCCGTGTTTGCGCAACCCGGACCACCCGGAGTATACGGAGTACCGGTAAATACGGTGTCCAAGCCTTAGAGTTTATACCAGTACAGTACCCTTGGTAGCTATGACAATGGCGCTTTAACTCCTGGTATAAAAGTCATCATGTCATACCTGTCTTCTCCGATACGTCAGATCAGCCCAGTATCTGACATATCAGATCAGACCAGCACTGATAGTGGTGACACGGATCTTGGGGACCCGCGAATTCTTAAGAAGAGAAGACTCCATACCCGCTACAAAGATG